>MU895309.1:0-19689 GCA_036418205.1 Ostertagia ostertagi
CTGTGCACGACTCTGGCAACGCCTTATCGCCATACTCTGCACTTGGACGGTAGCTTTTGCTTCATTTTTGGTCCCGGTCGGACACCTTCGTCCGCAAGGGATAACGTCTGTCTCTGGGATTGGATTGATCTCAATGAATTTCCAAACAAGGCTTGACTCGGATGCGAAATGGGGCTTCAGTTTCTGGCAGCTTTCCCCTTGTGAGGAGATTCACAATGCTGCTTGTTTTGGCTTGCACCTTCCGAGACAGTAATTTGGAAGGATCAATATGTCGTTTACTATGCAAATAGGAAGAACCTTGTAAACATAATTTTCCCTGCATGCGGAAGAACACGACGTTAATAGCTTTCGGCTTTCCCCTGCGGCCGTTGATTCGGAACGTAACAAAGAAAGAGAAACAATAGCCAGCTGGTCGTCCGGCACGATTTCCAAATGTAAAAATCCGGCTAGCACACTACAGTCGATCAGCGATTTAGTTGCAAGGAACAATTGAAGCTCACAAGCTTTGGAGGATTTTACACCGCAAAATGGGTCACATTTCAGTACCATATCTCGAAGCTTAAGGGAGTCATCTTCTACAGGACTTGCGGGAGGCAGCAGTTGATTTCGACTAGTCATGCTAACCTACATAGGTAGAGGTAACCTGGTCCAATTGCTCCGGCTTGCACCATCCGAGGGCTAAAACGGTGAAGGCATGCCAGTCTTCATCACAAAAACGGCAAGAAGGGGGAGGGGAAGATCGATGAAGTGTTGGTAGATGATGCCGCTTGTACGTGCACCGTACGAGGGTCAATTCCTGGTGAGAATAATTAAAGAACGATAGAGCCTTTCATCGCTCGGGGTTAGATCCGTGGATGCCATACGCGTGTGAGGGAGTAAAGTAACTTTTCACGAGCCCACTTTACTTGCACGGCTCATCCCACACGCTGTTGTATTGGCGAAATCGCCTTCAGGTGCCTCAGCGATCCTAAATGGAACTTCAACACGTTTCGCGTCCCGGAAGAAGGACCGGTCATCGTCAGTGGGTTTATTTCTGTTTGCTACGTCCGCTGGAAGAGAATCCGAAGTCTATCAACGATCGAAGATCACCGTGCCGTCGTTTTTGCCAAGGAATCGAAGATCAGGTGAGCCGGAACTGGCGTGCGATTTCACAGAGGAGACCATTGGACCAGAGTAGCTGCCGGCCGGTTTTTTATAGGGCATCAAGTAAACACCAGGAAGGTGCCGCCTGATGGTCAGACTTCAAGGAAGGCTTGCACGAAAGAAAAGAACTCCTTCCGTGTCCCAAGTGGGTGGGACTCACTGGAGCACCTTAACACGCGTCGTGGTTGAATGGAGTCGTTCCTGGTGCATACCGAAAGAATCCGAAGAGCAACGGGGCAACAGATGACAGAAGTGAATCTGCGGGGGACTTCTTCCTAGAGGAACCTTTCTTACCTAAGTGATGAAAAAATATGGTAATGAATGACATCACTGATTATTCCCTTGTGCCATGCGCACTGCCATCATGCCGAATCGTAATTGAATTCAAATGTATGCACTTTTCGGTAACCACGGGTGCCAGCCAAAGGTCAATGATCTTCTCAGTTTGGTTGTTTTAGCAATCGCAGCTTCGGTCATCGACCACCATTATTTTCGGGTGCTGCATCCATTGAAATTAGACGGCGATCACTGGAGATCTCTGAGCTTCAAGGTCACTTCAGTTATATCTACCCAACGTCATGCTCGCTCAGTTACCCAGAGTATGCCCTAACCCCTCACCCCAGTGATGCTTTCAACTTTAGAACGCTCAGCTGACTCTGCAGCTGAGTTACTCAGAGGGGAAGCTGTGCCTCGCCAGAAAGGGCTGAAGTCTGGGACGCTTTAATTATTTGGACAATGAAACTGGCGCATTTGCTCTCACAGAGAGAGCTGATCGTAACTTGGAGCTTACCCGCACGTTATCAATATCGTACACTTTTCCACCGCGACATTCCATTCGTTGTTGCAACATATAGGCTCGAGCTCCGACGTATTGCATTGCAGGGAGATCTGAAATTGAACAAAGTCCCGACTGAAAGCCATTTGGTCGGTGACCGATGGTCACAGCACAGACTAAGTGCTCTCTATTCACTATCCAATCTTTCAACGATCCGCTTTGCTGTCAGGCGCAGAGAACGACGTCGTCAGGTTTAGTGAGTGTGTGAGTTTGACACGCCGTTAGTAGAAGGAAGTGAGTGAATGATTGAAGCCAGCAAAAGAACGGCGAGAAACAAAAAGCCGAAAAGCAAGGCGGAATCGCTTGATGTATCGGTTAGTGAAACTTACTCTGACACGCACCAACTAATGTTGACATAATTGCCACTGAAAGCAGTAACGGCGAGAAAGACATGTTGGTACTGCAAGAGGAGATTTTTCGCAGAACTCTGTATTGGAAACGAAAACGTGTCGTCCATCAATATAACGACCGTGCCTCTGGCACGATTTTGCGATTTGCACGCACTTTGCCACGAAAAATAAATTGACAGTGCACAGAGACTCTTCACAAACACCAGCCATAGAAGTAAGTTGCAAATTTGCTGCATAAGCGGCATTAAGAGAGGACGTTTGAATTGGATATAGAAACGCCGCAGTGGAGTGAGGCCGTGCCCAAGTCCTCACTTTAAAATTGCGCTTGGTGAATGTGCGACTTGTTGGCACACTTTAACTATCAGTAGGTCCGTGCTGTGCGATACCTATTAGAATACCTTACAACTGGAGAATTTGCCTTTATTCGCTATAGTGTCCTACGACTATCGCGTAAGTAAGCCATGCCGAACTATGATCATAAGTTTGATGTTCAGTGCAAAACCGCTTGAAGGAAGCGATTACGGTAAACAGAAGGGAGCGCATCGGGCAGGGTCAACCGTCACGTTGGACCGACATTGGACCGACGTTGGACCGACGTTGACCGCTCTCCGCGCCGGCATTCGCACTCGCCTTGCGCGAGCCGTCTGTGTCTCCGTGCGTACGTTCACTCTCGGCATTACTCTCACACGCTAGAGAGCCATGCGTTGGACTTTGTCGAAAGTATATGGACAAGTAGTTGCTTGGCCGCCAAGGAAGCGAGCTAGGCATTTTTTACGGACGAAAGATTCGCTAGTTTTGAGGAGAACACCCTAAAAAGTGATCCACCCGCTACTAGTGGTGATTTGGACGAGCTGCGTTGCCAGCAGCGGCACAACTGGAGCAACTCGATTGGAGCGTGGTTTGGCATGGTGCCACCAAACGCGTTGCGGTGAACTCGTTCATACGTCCGCTTTCTGAGCTGTTACCTGTTCATGAGTGAAAACCAACGGCCAAAAAGGGGTCCCGTTTTGCGTTTTCTTGACGGATTTTCCTTTTTCGCCACTGGCGTACCATTGAGCACCACCACGTCTCCTCTAAACCCTTCTTGAACCTATCGTAATCGCTGCCTTTAAAGTCAAGTCCCTAGCAAGGGTTGGTCTACCGACAGCTTGTACTCGATCCTTTAACCCATTCAACCCACCTTAATATGGTGCTCCCCCTCTGCGCTCTCTCACCTAAACGGTGGATCATGATTGCTTCGGTCTCACACAGTCGAACTCTTGTCACTCTGTTGTTGGCTCACCCACTCCGGAGCCCCTCTACCAACCTTCCAAGGCTTGATTCTAAAGGTTTCATCTTTCTTCTTGGAGTTTTGAGTCGAGTGAGGCGCAGTTCTCCAATCGTTTGTGCTCTAGCCATTCGTGACAGAGAACATGGAAGAAAGTCCTGGTAGTCACGTAATCAGGTCGCTATACCCTACAGTAATGCACCGCTTCACCTACACGAGATTGATACAGTGACATGAAGGACCTGGCGGCTTGTAGCAGGAGTCCATCTAAGGCCGATGTCATAGTTTGCGAATCGAGCGATTCGCTAGCGAATCGCTGGATCCGAGCGTTGCGCCAGCGAATCGAACGTGTACCAGCGACTCAATAGTGGCGGGACCCAACGTTCAAAGGAAGCCCGCCACTTTCAAACAGCGTCCACTGTCAAGTGACCAGGGTCGGTTCGATTCGCTAGCGAATCGCTCGATTCGCAAACTATGACATCGGCCTAAGAGCTGTACGCGCACGAATCGCCGGTCTGAGAAAAATTCAATTCTGGGTATGGAAGAAAAAGCATGATCGATATGGCAATCTAATAATGGTGGAAACGCCAAGCATTGCGAGGGTTATATGGCTGCCAAAAATGAATTTTTAATGAAATGATGATTCAACGCTGGATAGATGTTTCCTCCCAGGAATAACGTCATGAACATTATTGGCTTCTATTTTGCGCGCCTTCCATTCTCATTATCATTCTTGTTTTGTGACTAAACTGCCGGGTTCAACTCGTGAAGGATTATCCGGTTCGGGAGTGTGTGAGTCATAGCTATGGCAACCGTCCGCAGTCCGTTGTACAACTCGCAATATTTACCGTGACAGGTTCTCATAGGAATATTGTGGTATTTTTGAACCCGATGACGGAGAAGATCCGGACAACTATTACAGAATATGGGTACATCGGAGGGACTTCAATACTGTCAACAAGCGGCTGTGTAAGGACCTAAACAAGGAGCTCAGTGCTGGTCGGTTCAGCGGCGGAGATGCGCCAGGGAGTTAACTTTCACCTACCGCTTAACCTACGGCCCTATAAGTTGTTCGCACTGTTTTCTCAATGAAGTTTTATTTATTATTTAGTTACCATCGAGAAACATCTTGGTTTGATAACTGAGATGCGATCCTTCTAGCTGTTGTTTTTTCCTTCTGAGAGCAGATGCGCCGCCCGTTCTCACTGCGCCACCATCCAAAAAAAATATGTCAAGTGTTTTACTTCTTAGATCTGTCTCAGAGCCCACCAGCAGTCTGAAAGCCCTGCAAAGAGTTTCCTGGTAGTTAATTTTTGGAGCGTGAGTTATCGATTGGAATTCTTTCATAGAAAAGTGACTTTTGGAGTTTTTAAGAGAGCTTTAGGAACTTTTATTTTCGAAATACAACTGTAGGGTCTTAGGTCTTTGTTTGCAGTTTAGCACTCAGACCAAAGTGGCATTGCAATTGGAACTAAGCGCAAAAAGAAAAGGCTCGGTCAAGAATCACCACAGGTAACCGAAACCCGTTCTAGGAATAGGAAAAGGGTTTAAAGAAGAGGTGCACAAAATAACTGAATTCGAACGACGCGTTCTGAAGGGTCAGTGACGCAGGCACTTTTTGTCTTGTCTTCTGTAGACCTCGTTCAACCTCTTCTTCCCCTTAGTGATTGAAGTAATGTCAATTCTATGGCAATTAGCGCATCATCGCCATTGCATCAGGGAAGTCAATACACGAAATAAATAAATAAATAAATAAAATGGTCAAAAATCGTATCTCAATGTGAATTCGAATAGGATCAGTTACTTCTTCACCAATTTTTCTTAGCTTACAATGCCGTTAGAGTCACCATAAAAGTTCTTGTGCTAGTCTAGTGGTGGAGAAAAATGGTAGTTTCTTACTAAAATTACCGCAACTCACTTATATTCTGTTGGCAATCACCAATTATGTCTGCTGTCTTTGTTTTCTCTCTTTTCTGTCTGTCTGTCTGTCTGTCTGTCTGTCTGTCTGTCTGTCTGTCTGTCTGTCTGTCTGTCTGTCTGTCTGTCTGTCTGTCTGTCTGTCTGTCTGTCTGTCTGTCTGTCTGTCTGTCTGTCTGTATGTCTGTCTGTCTGTCTGTCCGTATTCCGCTTAAGGCTGCTTTCATAGTTCGCATCGGTGCGGTCGGTGCCGACGGCGCCGACGGCGCCGACCGCACCGACAGTGTGAAGAGCGTCAATACGCACTCTGGCGCATGACGCGAACGTTGGGCGCAGATCGCGTGCTCCGATCGATAATCCTGGTTTTGGTGTATTTCTTGTGCTTTTCGATGTTTTTTTCGCGCCGTGTTGCTTTAATTCGTGTGTTTCCTGTTCATACTTATTCTTTTATGGGCGCAATGTGGCTCGGGGGGGGGGTCGGTGCGCGGCTCAGCGATGTAGTGTAACTCGAACATTCCAGCTTTTCACGGGACATTTCAGCTTCTCACGCATGCTAAGTGACTGCCCTCACCCCCACCCCCCCCCTGAATTGGCTACACCCCCCTGGCTTGCGAATTTCCTGTTGCCGCAACGCCCCGCGCGGCGGCTGCCCCCCCCTCCGAGCCACATTGCGCCCTTTTATGTCTTGATTAATACTTTCCAGTTGTTCCGCGGGCGAGCGACGTCGTGAACCCGTCGCACAACTCCGGGTGGATGTGGCCATACCGGGTGTGTTGGTCGTAAGCAATTTTGTTTATTCATATGAAGTGAGTGCAAAAAACATCGAAGAAATACACCAAAACCAAGATTATCGACCGGAGCGCCCCATCTGCGCCCAGCGCACGCGTCATGCGCCAGAGCGCGTGTTGACGCTCTTCACACTGTCGGTGCGGTCGGCGCCGTCGGCGCCGTCGGCACCGACCGCACCGATGCGAACTATGAAAGCAGCCTAACACCACAACGCTGAGCAAAGCAATCACTTTGTGGCGGGTAAATCACCTAGCGCTCGATTTGCGGATGTGAAATAACGGCTGAGAAAGAAGAGAAAGGAGAAATGAATGATAGTTTGAGCGAAATGATGAAGGCGAATGTGGCCGAGAAACTGTTAAGAAATTAAGAAAATCTTCTATTCCATCTTAAAAACCTCGTTGTGGCGTACAGTACAAAAACAATTGCAGTGCACTCAACATTCAAATGCGGAGGTTTCAACAAAGGACGACATGGAGACTACTAGTAATTATAGTGGTTTTGAGATAACTACTTGTGAAGATGTACATATAAACGTGGCATAAAAGAGACGTAGAGGTTGCCCGCCACATGCACTCCAATTACTCTTGTTATCGTAGATAACGTCGAAGGCTTACATGCTCTACGTGGGAACGATTCACGAAGAAATTAAGTATAAACGCTTACTCTCTCTCGCAACGAGAAACCTGGGAATGGCAGTTTCCTCGAAAAATACCACACTATCTAATCTCTGCGTTTGCGTGCCATTGCAATGCACCACCAATTCGAAGGGTTACTACTTGACCAGGAAAAAATAGCAAAGGGGCCTGGAGTAAATGACCCGGAATGGTTACCATCATTGGTGACCAGTAACTGAAGGGCAGCGAACCGGCTGACGATCCGGAGGTGGAATCCAGAACACGAGGTGCTTTTATAACGGAACCGGCACGTTCTGAATTGAACAAACGAGCAAATATTACTGTGCTCGGGAAGAGAGCAATGAGACAGTGGAGGCGCAGCTGTCTGGATCACTCACACACAATGGAACACACATGGGGCTGTTCGGCACCACTCGGCTATTGTGAGGGTTTTCAACGGCCAAAAAACATCAAAGCTTTTGACGACTTTCCGCAATAATTCAACGCTCATCAAACAAAGGATCATTCTCGATTGCTCTCTGGGAAAAAAAATTCCTAGGAACATTCTCGAGCATTTCACCTTCTTGCTGGGTCTTCCAGTTATCTCTGTGTTGAGTGGGCGTCTCGTATTACTCATCGGGTGAATGGAGGGATCTACGGCGGGGCGTAAACAAAAGGTAAATAGTCTTAAGTGAGAAGTGAAACAAATCGACACACGAATTGGATCGAATCGGAGGGGTGAGTGAGTTCGCTCCGTTGTTGGATTAACCTCGAGAGTTGTGTAGGTGTTTTTATACGAGACTACCGGTCTGGTTATGTTAATCGGGTTGTGCCGGTCGCCAACCGCCGCACTGCCAGTGACAAGCTCTCTGTGAAAAACCGCTAATCGTCGCGCTATCAGCTCTCGACGAGGGTGATAGCGCGACACGATGACGTGACCCGTGTCGGAAGTCACATTATCCGATTAGCCCCGTTGAATGCGGGCGAAATGGCATATCATTGAAACGACTTACCCCGAACTTATTCTTTCGTGTTTGATCTACACCGAGTTGAAAGAGCAGGTGTCAACCGATCGGTCGGGTAATCCGCAGATAATCCTTGTTGCACTTGTTTTTCGAATTTTTCAGATCATCATGCAAAGTTTATGTTAACCTGAAAAACTGGTCATGCTTTGCCGACAAATTATAATAGCTTACAAAAGCCCTAAAGACACACTCCACATTTGGGTCATTTGGGTGAAAACCCAGTCGGAGGATATTATTATACACATATACAACCTTCGCCTCACAAAATTAGGCTAAAGCGCTAAGGCTTCAAAGTTCCCAAGGTTCATGGGTTTCTCGATTCTAGAGCGGGAAACCCGTAATCTCGCGAAGTCCTTTGAGAATCGAGATCACATGGATCTGTATAGACTCTCACTCAGTACTAGGGTCTCCCATCTGATGCTTTCCAAACCTATTATGGGTCTACTATCCTCTTGTATCGACGCCTGCCTCTCCTTCACAGCCGAATAAAAAGGGTGGCCTTATTTGCAGTGCTTTTGCTGGCTCATTTTCTTTTTTCTCCTCACTACCAGTCCACTTCACCCCACGAGTACTTTCACATTTTAAGCTACCTAAACACCATACCGGTTTGACTGTGGGCTGTCCTCTTGATGTATCGTCTACGGTATCTGCGTGCTCCCATGGTCTATTTCATAAGTTTTGCCTTTGCATTGGCAACCAAATTAGAAAGTAAATAATGTTGGTGTCCATTTACGCTGAAGCATTATACAGGGAAAGCTCATACCAAATTCAAAGCTCCACCAGCAAGCCCTGAAGATGATTGATACAAAAAAAAGCTCATGGCTGTTAGTAAACACCGTGGCCATGCAACGCGGTACTTTCGGCGACCAGGTGTGTTCGAACTTTATTTCTGCAGCTCCAGTCTAAGTTCTATCGCGGAAGACTTTATGGCTGCGCCTCGCCACGTTACACTTTATTCCGTAGTTACAAAGATCGATGAACTCGGGGAAGCATGGTTGAACTGCCAAGGCGCTTGAAGAACACATTTCGAACTTGACTGCAGAGGGTAGCTGTATAGGCAGGGCCGCGAGTGACTAGGATTTCGAGAATTCCTTTCCATTCATTGCAAAAAAGTTAGAAGCCATGCGGTCGTTGACAAACTGCTTTCTGGGATAGCTACACGGTTTTTGCGTTTCCAGTTTCGCAAGTCATAATGGCACTTGCCATGCCATATAGCCTATACACTGACTCCAGGGCGTTTCAGCTGATGGACAACCTGGATGTTTCATATAAGTCTGATTTACAAATAATTGGCCCCATACTACAGAAGAAGAGGCCAGCACGACCGGACACAGCGACGATCCCGACTACCCCTGTCCTGGTGACCAGCACCACTTTCCCATACACAATTAGACCTTGTAATGCCTTGTGGCGTTATAATTATGTAAGTTTCAGCTGATTTCTGAGAGGCTTAGAAATTACCTAACTTCCTTCCCTCAATTGTGGGAGGCGCTCATTAAGGTATTAGCGCTGGTGGTTGCTGTACGTTAAATGCGGACATTTAGGGATGCGCAGTGCCGTTGAAATGCTCAAAAGACTTAATTGAAGAGCGGACGAAGTTTGGGCGTCCATTCAAAATTGACTGAAGCATCCTGAATTCTTGCTGTATCAGCTGTTTATCCCTTGATAACCTTCGTCCCCTTCTCTCACCCCTCCCCAAGCCCCCCCCCCCCCCGTAGCAGTGACGTATTTTCTGGGTTTCGGGGAGGGTAAAGACAGAGAGTGTAGCTCGTTTAAAAAGGACTTAAGCGAAAGTGGTCTACGGTAGATCCGAAATATAGCACTTTGGAAAGGTTTCATAGGTCGGTTATCTGGGGTATATTAAGTGGTTAAAAAAAACTACGGGTGTCCTTACGTGTTATCCAATCATTTCTATGGGGAGCATTCCCGATAAAATGTTCGGCATAGGCGCAGAACAACAATGGCCACATTGTAGCGCTCCCGTCAGCGTGAGATTTTCAACAGTTGGCTGAACTTTGAGGCCGGCCGTTTAATTATATGTTATTGGTTATTCATTTCTTTTGCTGTATCCTATAATACCGCCGCAATGGTTACGATTTTTTGTAAGAAGTTATCACCGTATGTGGCACTTTCAATCGTATGTTTGCATAGCGGTTTGTGAGTGTCTGTCTCGTTGACGCTGATGTGGCAGCGACAATGACATCAATATCGATGAGGATATTTGCACAGAATTCTGAATTGCGTACATAAAAAAGTGCGAATAAGATAAACGGAACGTACGACTTTCTTCCGGTTTTAGTCACCAGTTGTGAAAAGAAACGAGTCATAAAAAAGGGGGGTACAGCCCGAATCGGGCAGTTTCTCATTCGTTCTGGTGGATGAGAATATTTGTTGAAATAAACGGCTAGGTTCGTTCACTAATGCCGGGCAAGCACGCGGTTCGAGAAAATATTACGAAACCTTTCCGGTCGAAGCAGAAGGAAGGGGTAGGCTGTAACAAGTGCGCCTACTGTAATTCCAATGTTTGGCGGAGGATGGGATCCCAGCGCAGGCCGTAACATTTATCGTTCAGCCTTTTTACATTACCCCAAATCTAATCCTGTTCAACGCCGTCGATTAATGTACGAGGGACACCCTGTTTCCAAAAACTAGATGCACGTCGAATGCAGACCATACAACACAAGTGACGACGGTCTCAGCAAAATGTAAATGTTTCTGCCAATGAAATGATTAGCCGGTTGCAGTTGTATTCTATCAGTTGTCACTAATTACAACTATCATTTACCAACTAATCAGCTATCACTATAAGTCACTAGATACCAAATTTACTCGAAGGTCATGTCTGCACCTCAGAAAAACCGCGAGTTCGACCCTGCCGAGGCTTAAAACCATGCCTGCAAAATTGCAAAATTGGTTCTCAGTACCAGCGTCAGGCCCAGGTGACAGGCCGGCCGGCTGATGAAGACCCCCGTCACAACAAATATGTCTAAAGTCGAAAAAGGAATCAGTGATAAAGCTAGGACGTCACCCGGAAGTGGCGCGCAGAACCCCCGCCCGAGTTCTGTGGTCAGTATGCGAGGGCTACCGAGGAGGGAACGGCCTCGGCCAAAGAAGCTAGTTCGAATTGGAACTGTGAACGTAGGGTAGGGGAACTGGAAGGTCCCGAGAGGATGCCGGATGCCTGAGAACAAGTACTATCGTCCCCATCTTCAAGCAGAAGGGTGACGCGATGGACTGCTCCAACTACCGCGGCATCAAGTTGACTGCGCATACCATGAAGTTGTACGAGCGCCTGGTCGACTCGAAACTGCGGGACCTTGTCCAGATCTCCCAGGAACAGTTCGGGTTCATGCCCGAAAGGTCTACAACGGATGCCATCTTCATCGCAAGGCAAGTGATGGAGAAGTATCGAGAAAAGCGCCGACCCTGCTACCTAGCCTTCCTCGACCTGGAGAAGGCGTTCGACCGGCTACCACGAGCGGTACTATGGAGAGCGCAGGGAACGGAACGTGCCAGAACACCTGATCTCCCTGGTGAAGGATATGTACGATGGGGCTAAGGCATCCCATACGGCCTAACGAAGGAAGTGGACATCACGGTCGGGTGCACCAAGGGTCAGCTCTGAGCCCGTTCCTCTTCTTCCTAACACTAATGTTCCTGCTGAAGGGGCTCATAGAGAGGACCACTGAAGACCATCCTCTACGCTGACGACGTCGCCTTGATAGGAGATACTAGAGAGGGACTTCAAGCCAAGGTGCAGAAATGGCAGAAAGTCCTGGCAGAGAGTGCGGCGTACGACGGAATGTCAAGAAAACTATTGGCCCAAACAACTATCTGCAGGTAGTCACTGCCTACATAAGCCCCTCTTACACAGATGGCAGTTATTAGTTTCTGCGCTGACCTTCTTCGATTGTCCTTTTTTCTGTACGGTAGGCCTGGGATGCTGGAAGCGCGACTCCTTTTTTTTCTTTTTTTTCAGCTGTTATACGAGTTTAGCGATTGTTTGTTTGTTTGTTTTTCGTCTGAACATACTTGTACCGGACTAACACCTTCTGCCCTGTTGTAGCGCACCATTGAGTGCATAAATAAATAAAAAATAAATAAATAAAACCACAGTTGCTGAGCTCCAAAGAGGTTGCAGAGTTCGATCGTATAATGTATGCTATCGCGTCTGCGATGGTATGGGCATGTGCTAAGGAGGCCACAGGACCATCCGATAAGAACAGCGATGGACTTCGAAGTACAAGGCAAGCGACCGCGAGGAGCCCCGAAGAAAAGGTGGAAAGACGTAATCAAGAAGGACCTAGGTGTGTCGCGAGTATGAACTATGCTATATGTAGGTGAAACGCTGCTAATGTTACAAACGAATTTAATTTGCATTTATAGCAAAAACAACTCAAAGTATATAAATTTTTTTATTAAATTCGAATAAATATCTGTCAAAGTGAGATGTTTGTGATTATGCAGGCACAGGAACAAGGCGAATGGAATCCGTAATACACAAATAGAGGAATGCTTTGGTAATCGTGTCAGTGACATCTTCATTCAACAGTGACCGACTTCGCCAAATTTCGTGGGCGATCCACCTGAAGTTAACAGCAGTCAAGGTAAAGCTCTTCAGATTAAAAAAAAACTTTATTTTTTAAAATTTATTCAGCTTAAATAACCGTACAATATGGCCATTTAAGCTCAGCAATGTGGCTAAGGCTAGCAGCTGGAAGTGGAATAACAGTGAGAATGTTTTGTACACAATCGACAGTCTTCGGTACTCTTAAGACATGCTCCATGCCAGCCAAATCCTGAAACAAATTATTAATTTGATATGGACTCATAAAAAACTTATAGAAGCGCTAAAAGTGTCCTCATTTATTCAACAAAAGCGAAAATTCAGATTTGAAACCTCACATTTTCCGGCACTGTCTTGTCAGCAATAATGATCGGCGCTCCACCTCTGGCTACCACTTGTTGTAAGGCGTTCAGCGACTTCTAAAAAGTGCATAACTTGTGAAACTTATTTTGCGAAGTAAGCATATCTTCAACAGAAAAAAAACGTAAAGATTTGCCGCGCATTTCATTATAAATTAACCCATTGGCGACAAGGCGATTTTTTATATTTTCGAAAAATACGTCGTAATGCACCAAATAGTGGAGGTCTGTGATGGTCGTCTGTCTATTCACGTCTGTCACGAAAGATTCTCATCGCAGACGTGCATTACCTCAAAATCCGTCTGAAGAGGCCGGGTGGAGCTTGAGCTGCGAGTAAAATTTGCAAAGAAAACCAAAACGTTGATGTTCTAATTGGGTACCACCGTAGATGGAGAGCGACGAAAGAGGTAGTGCCAAGGGTAAAGCGACAATTCCTAATTTGAATCGTGAACAACTAAAGAGACCTGTAAAAGTGGTAAAGATGTGCATAGGGCTGCAAGGTTAGATTTGATAAATCTACCACGATAGACGGACCTCCAAGCGAACGGTGCGCTTACGTAGAGTCACAACCAGGCATAATTTGTACGATAGAACATGTAATTTAGAGAAAATGAGTGTTGAGCAGATACTCTATCTACTCAATAACATGAAATAAATCCCGGACTGGGCGGGGCATGCACCCTAGTGGGCAGAGCTTGCGAAGATACCCACTATTAATTGATTAGAGATTTTCGATTCGTTTGGTATATTACTACCTACCGAATATACTGTGTCCTTGCAGATGATCATGCAAATGCGTAAATTCTCATCAACCATCGCTAATGGACCGTGTTTCAATTCACCGGACATTATTCCTTCGCAATGCATGTAAGAAAGTTCCTGAAAGGTAAGAAATTTAGAAATTTGGTTTCTTCGTACAATAAATTTATTTTCGTACAAGTTTTTAGTAAATTTTTTATGTATTTTTGGTGGTTTAATTTTTCGGTACAATAAATTTATTCCAACCATTCCAACCATCACCTGTTGTTGACGCTAGTAGAAACGGCATTGGTTCTAGTTACGGTGTCAAGAGCGAACACTAGGGGTGGAATGATTTATTCAAGAGAATAGCCCCTTATACACACTCTCTCACTATCATGCCATTCCTCTTGATCCTTCTTCATTCCTCACTCTCGCACGTTCGCTCACACCCCCTCACACCTCCCCCTAGTGACCTTACGGTCACTCATCATAGGAGGTCTACCGTGTTGACTCTTAGTACACGACAAAACACTTGAACCAAAACTCATTTATTCATCGATTTATTGCCCAACCCCCGAGGGTTGAGCGGCCCCCGCGTCTTCATCGCTATGCCCGCTACTAGAGCGGCTGCGATTCAGACGCCTCGGGGTCTCTCGGCCGCGATAGTTCGGGCGGCCACGGTGGCTTCCGCTTCGCCTAGAGCGGCTAGCTCGGCTTCGACTAGAGCGGCGGGCCCGGCTTCGACTTCTGCTCCTGGAGTGACTTCTAGGGGATCGACTTCGCCTCGAGCGACCGGACCGGCTTCGACTCCTGCTCCTCGAACGGCTTCGGGTGGATCGGCTGCAACTGACTGCTTCCTTGAGTCTCCGGATTGCCGCCCACAGCGGTTCATTGCGCTGTGGACGGCGTTTGCCTCCACGTGATCTCGGTGGGGCCGACGGCGGTGCCACGCACGACACGACCGTTGGCCACCCCACCACCGGCGGTGTCTGGACAGCTGGGGCCGCTTGTGGCCCGGCGATCAGAATCACTGGCGGCACGGCTTGCGAGGCTTGTCCCGCCACTCCTGGTATCGTTCCTTGAGCTGGGACGGGGACGGCAAACATAATTGAGGGTCCATACTCCTCAGAGCCCCTTTTATAGGGCCTCGAGTGATCTCGTTTGTTTTTGTTTTCCTCTTTCCCTGCTATCCCTATCATATTTATCTTCTTCCGCTTCCTATTTCCCAAGAAATCTCATCCTGATCGCCAGTTACGGTGTCAAGAGCGAACACTAGAGGTGGAATGATTTATTCAAGAGAATAGCCCCTTATATACACACTCTCTCACTATCATGCCATTCCTCTTGATCCTTCTTCATTCCTCACACTTGCACGTTCACTCACACCCCCTCACAGTTCTCTAATAAAAATTATTAGTAAGTGAAAACGTGAATTACCTTAATTTTTAACGCTCCTTCAAGACATGTAGCAAAGTTGAAACCTCTTCCCATAATCAACAGTGACTTCTCCTTATAAATCTCTTCAGCAATTTTCAACACTTCTTGATCCAGAGTTAGCACTTCACGGATCAAATCTAATAAGGCACAGAAATTTCTTCTCAATAAATCAATTTTACATGTTGCCTCTTTAGTACCTACCTGGCAAACTATTCATTGCGTTTATAATCTCTCGTCTTCTGTTGATCATTGAAATACGGTCGTCCGATAGAACTAATGCAAACATAAGAAGGGCCAAAATTTGCGAAGTGTAAGCCTACAAAGATGGTTGTGAATACTCCAAAAAAATTCATGGATGAGAGTCGTCCTTATACAAGACTACGATGTAATACGAACCTTGGTGGAAGCGACACCGATCTCAGGACCTGCATTAATGTGTATTCCACAGTGCGATTCACGGCAGATCGACGACCCTACTGTATTTGTTACTCCAATGAGAAGGGCGCCTCTTGGCTTACAGTATCTGAATTTTCAATTCAAGACGCAAATTGCATCTCAATGCCTCGGCGATGATTTTGAAAACGATGCATTCGAACAATCGAAATTACACGGCACACCGGAAGAAAAGGTCTCTACTTAATGATCCGTCCCTCTCTCCAATAACAAAGCTTACCTAAGGGCCATCAGGGTATCAGCTGTTTCACCGCTTTGCGAGACGAAAATGCAGACGTCATCGCGGAAAATTGGAGTCTGACGATCAAGGAAATCTGACGCCAATTCCAGCACTACGGGTAGCTCCGAAAGCTCTTCCAAAATCTGGAAACGAATCCAAAAATCCATAATCGAATTTCACTTTGCAAAACCGATTCTGTAGTTTTATATTGAGAATTCTTGAAAGAAACAACTGTACCTGTCGACACGCTATAGCCGAATTGTAAGACGTGCCACAAGCAACCATTATTAACCGGCGACACCTCTTAATATCCGACACGTAGTCCTGAAAATTGTTATTTCAATAATTTCCTTCAATACCAATGAAATTAGACCAGAAATTAAAAACAACATTCGATGCCTTTCTTTCACGCCACCTTGTCTACTGTACTAGAAAACTTAGCGAAGAAGAAATACTTTCAAGCACATACAATACTAAAGCCTTAAACTTGCGAATATCCTTGAAGTTTCATTTGTACTCACCTTTATTCCACCCAGCACAACTTGACCGCTGGGCAACAGGCGACCGCGCATCGTGTTCACCACCGAGTCAGGTTGTTCGAAGATTTCCTTAACACATATGTTTGGTAAGAAAAAATAGAAAGAAATCTAATAAGGATCTGAGAGTAATCACCTAACCTTCTGCATGAAAGTCTTGAAGTTGCCCTTCATGATTTGCTGCAGTTCTAGATTCAGATTCTGCACCTCACGTGTCTGATCTGATGTGCTGTCCGACGCTTTTCGAGTGAAACGATGGATTGTGAGCGCTGGAATACTTCTCTAACCCACTACTGTTACTGTGAACACGAATCAGACTTGCCACAAGTACGCTCTTCCCTTCTTGCATGTTTCAATATGTTTGAGTAGACAATACTAAATGTGTAACATACAGTGCATTAAGAATGTCGTAGCAAGAAAGGCCAATATATTTCCTTCCGGAAGGGTGTACTTGTGCAGATGTGCGTATATTCTGCTTGAGAAGATGGCGTTGTTGAAATTTTTTTGCGACTTTCACGATGTCTCAGAAAGTCCGTGTTTTTTTTGAACCCCCAAACTGGGAAGGAAAATGCCCCCGTAAGGCCGGATCTAAGAACTTTGCGATCGAGATTCCTACTGTTCCTCGATCCCTGTAACGCTGCGCGAACCAAGCGGGACGGCCTAAGCGAACCGCTCGATTTGCAAAGTCTGACATCGGCGGCGTGCGCCGGGATGTTACTCACACAGCAATTAAAGCTGAGGTCATCACACTTCACACAATGATGACAGCCGTTTTCTGCCATCATAGATACCAGTTGGCCCCGCACGCATTGCGCGCACAACACAGATCTGCGCGAATTTTGATGGCGCAACAAAAATCTTCAAATTTGGCTTGATACACCACGAATATCTGAATTCCGCCCCCCAATAGCATTTGGCCCCCCTTCCTTTCGCCGACCTCTACCCCTTTTTTCACCGGTCTCTGGGACCTCTTGGAACCAAATTACGACACTTTTGGCAAACTCCGCCCACTTATGTGCATGCTCCGCCCACTAATAGCAGTTTGACCTCCTTTCCTTCGCCGACCTCTACTCCCTTTTTCCCAGCCTCCCGGACTTCTTGGAGCCGAGTTATGAATTTTCGTCGCAAACTCCGCCCACTTTGGTCATGCCCCGCCCACCATTGACAGCTGGCCTCCACTCCTCCACCCACCTCCATCCACCTTTTCCGCGCCTCCGGGACTTCTTGGAGCCAAGTTATGAATTTTCGTCGCAAACTCCGCCCACTTTGGTCAGGCCCCGCCCACCATTGACAGCTGGAACTCATTCCACTCCTCCATACACCTCTATCCACCTTTTTCCGGCTCTTTAGGACTTCCCCGACCCGAATTATGAGGGCTTGTAGAAAATGCTGTACACTTCAGAGCGCGCCCCGCCCATTCTGGGCGGGCCTCCGCCCACGTCATGTATGCAGGAAACACCTTAGACATTGCTCCCTTACACCAAATTGTTTTCTGCTCTGTAGGCTTTCTCCCAACCGAGTTATGAAATTTTTCATAAAGCACTGCTTTTTTGGAGAACGCCCCGCCCACCGGGGGTGGGTCTCCCTAATTCGATGTGACTTACCAATGCACACCTTAACCCACTTTTTGGCCCAGTTTCGAGGCTGTTTTGGTATAGTACCTGAATTATAAAATCTTGGTCGACAGTACAACTCACTTCGATGCACGCCACGCCCACTGTGGGCGGGGCTCCGCTTAGCTGATGTGTGTTTTATACTTCTCGAGACCTGGGCCACCCAACCCACATTTGACCCGGTCTCTCCAGGTGAATCCCCAGGAGCTAGGGAATTTCGTGACAGACATACAGACGACAGACGACAGACGAAGCGCCTTCATATAGTAAGTAGACTTCACAGTACATGGCCGAGGTATACTTTGAAGGTTTTAGTAAAATCGCTGATTGAAATTGCTTGAAACTAATGTGGTAGGAGAAAAGTAACAAGTCAAAGCTCATAAAAAATGCACACCTCCATCCTCCACGAAAGCAACGTCATCGTCTTCCAAAAACAGTACTTGCTTGGTGTGCTCAATGATAGCAGCCGCGTCTGACGCAACGAAGTATTCAACCTAAAATAACACTTTAGTAGTGCACTCTCAAAACTGTTGACTAAGCGCCCTGTTGGCCTGCAGCCAACGCCCCCCCCTCCCCCACTTTCTTCACGATTTGGGGCGCGGCCGCGGCGAGCGCGGCCGAGTCGATAGTGCCCGCGAACTGTGTGGGTAAATTTGAAAACGCATCACCACCACAGTTCGCGGGCACTATCGACTCGTCCGCGCTCGCCGCGGCCGCGCCCCAAATCGTGAAGAAAGTGGGGGAGCCGCAACCAACCTAGCCATTTGCTAAAGAAGTTGCCAAAAAAAGCAAAGCAAAGTTGGCTGCTATGCGACAGCGCGCTTCATTGCTACGTGATAGGAAAGCACCTCGAGATAAATAGATCGAAAAAAAACCTACCTCCCATTCTTCAGAATCAAATGGTCGCACATTGGTGGTGGAATTATCGCGTTCCTTCAAATGTGCAGATCGCATACCTGAAGAAAGATGTACTCAAAGTAAACAATAAACAGTATTGAAGCCATCGAAAACTGGGAAGGCCAGCTCCCGAACGCGTTGCGACCGCACGCGTCCTAGGTACGCTGAATCCACTGTGCTTACCAGTAGAGAGATCCAGTACATTCGGAGTGCCAAGGAACGATTCATCATATGAAGTGTGTCGCACTGAATAAAAAAATAAACGTTGACTAGCCGAGCATTAAAAAAAACAAAAAAGCACATCCCTCGACAGCACACACAAAATGAAAGCTATCGATTAGTGAAGTACAATAATAAGCGATAGATGAGAAGTAGCTTACAGTGAGTAGCTTGCGATGAGACAATACGGCGAGCTGAAATGCCAAAGCTTGAACAAGAACGCGAAACCCGAAAAATAAGCCAAGTCAGACAAACACAAGCTCGACTTGGAACAAAATGAGTTAATATAATCAAAACAGGTATTTAATTACGGTTATTGTCGGTTACTGTGGTAGACGGACAAGCAACTGAACAGTGCACCAACCTGACAAATGTCTTCCCCAGTAAGAACTTTCTGGACGTTTTCCCCATCGTAAAAATTATATGAACCATAATTTATTATAGAAAAGGTTCCATGGACGAGACCATTTATTCCACGGCTTTTACTGTGTAGTGCAAACTTGGCAGTGATTCTTCAATATTCCTATTCCCCGTAGCTGAGCTTGTCGCAATTGCAGACTCAGCATCAGAAGCTTGATGGTCTCAAAAACCAGTACCATGTGTACTTTTTCGAGGCTTTGATGCCATTAAATGCCTATCCCTCACTATGCCCGGCCACAAGAAAAAAGTTTAACCTCTCCATTTCCTAATGATAGCTCTTCTTACAA
>MU895310.1:0-13468 GCA_036418205.1 Ostertagia ostertagi
GCTGCGTGACTCTCTTCAACTCATCGCATGACTGCAGTTATCATCACTGTGGAATGAATGCGATATTTTGGGAAATAACGGTCGTAGCACGTCAACGCTATTTAAGGGTAAGTCTAGGGTAGGGAACAGTTCCTGCTTCACAGACCGACAAGGGTGGTAAGTGTTACACTTTTGAAAGTGGACAGCAGGTGGGTCAGTTAATATATTTTAATATATTAACAGACTTTAAGAAAGCTTATAATTTTCATTTCAGGCTCGACAAAGGCGCTAAGCGCCGAAAGCTCGCCAAAAAAGGCCTAAACTTTTGCAAAACTTTTGCAAACACACATTTTTGCAATTTCTTTTGTAGAAAGTTTTGAGTCTTTTGCAATAAAATTTTGAAGTCTCACATTGTTTAATACACATTTAGATTCTAAAGTGAGTTCAATAGTTGCTACAGTATCTATATACAAGGAGACTGTGTATGCGTCCCGCACTCTTGTAGGAACCGGTCAATTTATGAGGAATCGTTTGGCCAAGCCTAAACACTTCCATAGCAGTGCTCTTTGATTTGCGTAATTGACACAACTCAGATTAGCGACTGCGTTTACTTGCTCATGTAAGTTGGCTTCAATGAGCAAGCACATCTGGTCCGATTCCGAATCTGATGGTTGCAATGCGCTTTTCATGGTCAGTGCACATACTTTCTGGGCAATCTGTTCCCTGCATCCGTACCATGCGGTTCCCCTTCATTGGGCTATGGAGACACGTGATATGATAAACATTCGTCTAATGGCTACTGAACTTTATTGCGACTCTACATTACCATTTTCAGAGGGCAGTCGATGACCGTTAACCACTTCGCGTACTTGGTGTGGCCAGATCATACAGCACCCTTCAGTCCTGCACCAATGGTCGGGTGTTTGAAGCTGTGCCGCCAACTTGCTTCCGGCCAACCAATCACGGTGCACTGTTCGGCAGGCATTGGAAGGTCAGCCACGTTTGTAGGTGAGCGAGTTCTCATTTGGGAAACCTGAATTAGATGTAAGACGCAGGCAATGAGAATATTTTTAGTTAGTGCAGGTTACTATGTTCCTGTATCTATACTATAAATTTTGCTGTAGTTGTCATGCTTCGGCCTAACACTAGGTCAGTGAAAAACTAGGAGCAGCCTTACACAGTCACCTTCACTCTATATAAAGTTGTAATTCTCTCTATATGTCTATGTCCACGTCCTGTTGATTCGGGATCACTTGGAGCATTAACTAGTGCTCGAGTCCACTTGGAGGTGCATGACGCATGGGCCAAGATGTTACGAAGACACATATGCTGATCTCCGTCTACGATGAGTGAGCTCATGTATGTCGCCAATATAGGCCGTGCTCAGGGAGAATATACAACTCTTCCAAGGTTCAGCTCACTGTTAGTGAAAATAGTGGATTGTGAGCGATCACAGCATCTTATTACAAACCGGTTATTGTAAGCATAAATTACTATTGGTTATGTGATTTTCAAATTTGTGACTGTTATGGCACTCATGTGAGGCCGACGTCTACGTGCCTGCAGCATATCAGTATACTTGACGCTGGTTTTTCTGTAAAGTCACCACGCGACCCAAATCGTGATTCGAAACTTGCTTTCGACTATTCAAGTAAAAGCCTCACTTCCAAGTTTTCAATACACTGATCCTCATGGAACCCTTATCATTTTTCATGAACATAGTTACACTCGAATTTTCGATGTACCAAAATTACCATACCCATGAACAGGGTCAACCGCCCGTTGCGCAAAGAACAACGAGGGGGTCGTATTCGGCCGAACGAAAGGGGAGGGGGTCGTATCCAGAGAGAGGGGCTGCAAGACGGCTTGAAAAGTGCAGTGTCCTGCAGTGCACTTTCACGCTCTAATGTTCTCCAGGAGCTCTACACCGTGCAGCAGTCGCATTGTTACGCAGACAAGAGCTCCATGGGAGCATTAGAGCATGCAGAGCATTGTAAGCCCCACTATCAACCGTTATTATCCTTATTACACGAACGGCGCTTTCGCTCGACAGGATAGATCAAGATTACAATATCTAAAAACTTTGTTACATGTCTCCGACGATCGAACATTCCTGAAATCCCATAGAGAACAAAGTGTAGAGCAGTTCATGGGAAAGTGAAACAAGAGTACCATATAACAGTACAATGCAACTCAATCACGATACTAACACCTTCTTCAGGAAAATGGAGGACTTTCAAATGCGAGTGCGACTTCTAGCCACAGACAGGTGCACGGCGTATACCCGAGCAGGCGTTTTTCCACAAAACGTCTTCTCTTTCAGTGCCCGTGAGGAACAAACTTCTTAAAGAGAATTTTGATGCTACTCAAATCAGATCTCAGCCTTACAAAGTGTAAGCTATCTGATACTAATTCTAGAACTCCTTCAAGAGTTAAATGCAGAAGAAAGAATTTCAAGGGAACTTCACTCCCATATTAAGGTGCTCTTCGCGTAAATTCTAAGACTCTTTACCGCTTCTGATCACATGAATTTTGAAGGAAGTTATGTGCCTTTGAAGTTGCAAAGTCGCGGTCCAGGAAGAAATGGCATAAAAAAGTCAAGGTGGAAAAAACGGAACAACGGGACTATTTTTTTGAGGCGAATGATTCTTCAAAAAATTTTTAGCGCTTGTTCCAAGTTTTAATCTTCTAGTTTCTAATTAGCCTTAGAATCTGCAAAAAGTTGGTTATGAAGAAATTTATGAACGTTTGAATGTTGAAAACTCGCGCCTTCTCAAAAATCGGACCCACAACCACCCCAAGAACGGAACAACGGGACTATTTTTGAGACAAATGATTCTTTGAAATAGTTTTTCTCGAACAAGCGCTTATCTCTAGCTTATCTGATCTTGCCCTTATATGCAAAAAGTCGATTATGAAGAAAGTTATGAATGTTTCTTCGAAAACTCGCGTGTACACAACAAACGGAACTTCTTCTTCTTCTCCCTAGCGTTAGTCCCGCGCAGTCGCAGGGTCCGCTGTCTTTCAGTCGTCGCCACTTCGCTCTGTCTAGGGCATCTTCTGCTGTGGCCGTGATTTCACTTAGGTCCTTCTTGATTACGTCCTTCCACCTCTTCTTTGGGGCACCTCGCGGTCGCTTGCCTTGCGCTTCGAAGTCCATTGCTTTCCTTATTGGGTGGTCCTGTGGCCTCCTTAGCACGTGCCCATACCATCGCAGACGCTGTTCCCGTACCTTCAGCTGGACAGGGGCAGTCTGCATGACCGCTCTGACCTCCTCGTTCCTGACCCTGTCCAGTCGCGTCCAGCCGCAGGCCCACCTCAGCATCCTCATCTCAGCGGAGTGCAGCTGCCTTTCGTGATTCTTGTTCAGGGGCCAGCACTCGCTGCCGTATAGCATCGCAGGCCTCACCACTGCCCGATACACCTTTCCTTTCAGTGTTCTGGAGCACCTTCGATCGCAGAGGATTCCAGTGGACTCCCTCCATTTCATCCATGCAGCG
This sequence comes from Ostertagia ostertagi, assembly GCA_036418205.1. Taxonomy (NCBI): domain Eukaryota; kingdom Metazoa; phylum Nematoda; class Chromadorea; order Rhabditida; family Trichostrongylidae; genus Ostertagia; species Ostertagia ostertagi. The sequence goes on from MU895310.1 coordinate 3,480, forward strand.
TTGACTTCGTGCCTTCACTGCCTGATCCACACTTCCGTCGGCTGCCAGATCGCTCCCGAGGTATCTGAAGTCCTCCACTCTTTCGATGGTCTCACCATGGCCGTCCACGATCGGCTCTGCCCCTTCGGAGCTCAGGAACTTGGTCTTCTTGACATTCAGCCGTAGCCCACCTTCTGCCAGGACTTCTGCCATTTCTGCACCTTGGCTTGAAGTTCCTCTCTGCTATCCGCTATCAGGGCGATGTCGTCAGCGTAGAGGATGTCTTCAGTGGTCCTTCCATGAGGCCCCTTCACCATGGTATCTAGTGTTAGGAGGAAGAGGAACGGGCTCAGAGCTGACCCTTGGTGCACCCCAACCGTGATGTCCACTTCCTTCGTTAGGCCGTGTGGGGTGCGTATAGCTGCCTTCGCCCCATCGTACATGTCCTTCACCAGAGAGATCAGGTGTTCTGGCACATTCCGCTCCCTGAGCGCTCTCCATAGTACTGTTCGAGGTAGTCGGTCGAACGCCTTCTCCAGGTCAAGGAAGGCTAGGTAGCAGGGTCGGCGCTTTTCTCGGTACTTTTCCATCACTTGCCTCGCGATGAAGATGGCATCCGTAGTAGACCTTTCGGGCATGAACCCGAACTGTTCCTGGGAGATCGGGACCAGCTCCCGCAGTTTCGAGTCGACCAGTCGCTCGTACAGCTTCATTGTATGAGCAGTCAACTTGATCCCGCGGTAGTTGGAGCAGTCCATCGCGTCACCCTTCTGCTTGAAGATGGGGACGATAGTGCTTGTTCTCCAGGCATCCGGCATCCTTCCTTCGGTGGTTACCGTGTTCAGGAATTGGGTAAGCCATCTGATCCCGTACTCTCCGAGCGCCTTCCATGCCTCGATTGGCACCTTATCTGGACCCACCGCCTTTCCAACCTTCATCTTCCTTAGTTCTTGACGAACCTCATCCTCTGTCCATAGTGAGATAGGGCCAGCCGTCGCCTCTGCTTGCGAGCTGTCTTTGTGGGGAAACTCCTCGTTCAGGAGCGCTTTGTAGTACTCCTCCCACCTCCTCCTGACTTCAGCTGGCTTCCTCAGGATGGCACCGTTACTGCTCTTCACGCTCTTCACCACCCTAATGTCTTGGGTAGCCCGATGCCGGGCTTTGGCCAGTCTGAAGACGAACTTCTTCTGCGTTTCTGGCTCTTCTAACTTCTCGTACAAGGCGTCCATTTCCGTGTTCTTCGCCTTGGCGACGGCTGCCTTAGCGAGCCTCTTGCAACTCTTGTGTAGGCTTCCGGGTCTCTGCCAGCGCTTGTATGCTTCCTTCTTCTGTTTCACGACTCGCTGGACCTCCTCGTTCCAGAACCACGCTGCCTTGTCTCCTCTGAATCCACCTCGCGTCTCGCCCAGTACCTCCTTGGCGCATCGTAGGATGATCTCAGCTGCATGCCCCAAGTCTGCTGCACTGGTCCCTCAGGATCTGGGAGACCAACTTCCATTATCCTTCGTTTGAGGTCGCTCTTCTCTGCTCGGTGCAACTTCCACCACCGGATTCTCCTCTCGGTTCTTACCCTTTCTTCTTGGGAAGGTCTATGGCTATGTCTGCCAGGAGGGGCCTGTGCTGAGGAGCCAGTTCTTCGCCAGGAAGACCTTGATATCCTTCACAGTTTTGAGGGATGATCTTCTTACCAGTACATGGTCGATTTCCGTCTGTCTCCCTCCACTGCTGTAGGTGACCTTCTGAGTCTCCCTTTTCGCGAAGAACGTGCTGCAGATTGCCAGATCGTGGGCCGTAGCCAGGTCCAGGACCCTCTCTCCCTCGGCGTTCCTCACTCCTATTCCTCTACCTCCGTGCACCCTTTCCAGGCCTCTTCTGTCGCTGCCGACGTGCCATTCAGATCACCTGCTATGGTCAAGTAATCGCTTTCCGGGATCGATCTGATGGCTTCGTCAAGCCTTAGGTAGAACTCGTCCTTCTCACTCTCGGGGCATCCGGTCTGCGGAGCGTACACTGATAGTATTGACCAGTACCCCTCCTTCGTGTCTATCCTCACAGCCATGATCCGATCGCTGATCCTGTTCACAGCGGAGACATAGTCCTTGAGCGACTCCGCTACCGCTATGGCCACACCGTTCCGCTTGGTGTCTTCTCCATTGTAGTAGAGCTTGACACCTTCCCCGATTTCCTGGCCTTAGCGCCTTTCCATCGCGTCTCCTGAAGGCATAGGACTTGGATATTCCTGCGCGTCATCAGATCAGCAACCTCTCGGGACTTCCCAGTTAGCGATCCTACGTTCACAGTCCAATTCGAACTAGCTTCTTTGGCCGAGGCCGTTCACTCCTCGGTAGCCCTCGCATACTGACCACAGAACTCGGGCGGGGGTTCTGCGCGCCACTTCCGGGTGACGTCCTAGCTTTATCACTGATTCTTTGACAACTTTTAGACATGTTGGTGTGACTGGGGTATTCATCAGCCGGCCTGTCAACCTGGGCCTGACGCTGGTACTAGAACCATTTTTGCAATTTTTGCAGGGCATGGTTTCGAACCTCGGCAGGGATCGAACTCGCGGTTTTTCAGAGGTGCAGACATGAGTCTAACCTCTTAACCACTCGGCTATCCCTGCCTACACAACAACGGAACAAACGGAGACGATTTTTGAAATGTTGAGCATCCGTAACATTTCAAATCCATTTTAGGAAGAAAACTATTTGAAGTTTTAAAAAATTTTGTGTGCGGTTCCATGAGACCGCTTCTGAAGAAAACTGGAACCATTCTGAATGGAGGGGGTTTGTATTGCAACGTAATTGCTACAAGGTTTAGTTCTTCAGGTTAAAAGAAGAAGAATTGAGAAATCAAAAAAATCTCGGAAGGTTTTTGAAAGTAGAAATTTCTATAGTTACTATCATGTATTCAGTTACGCAAAAATTTGGATATTCCATCTATTTAATGAATAAAACTTCGTGTTGCTGCGATCGCCTCCTCCGAGTGGGACAAAGCGCGCGGATTGACAACTCCACTTCTCCATGTCGGCGATTGCCTACATCCATGATGAGTATTAAGTTATCTGAAAGACATAGTAGTTAATATGAGGGGGAGGGGGTCGTCCGATACCTTCCGGAAAAGAAGAGGTCGTGAAATTCTAGAATTGCGCAACGCAGGGTTGACCCTGCCCATGGACGGATCCTGATTGTCCAATAAATTTCTGTATTGAGAAACCGTGATAATGGTTTTAGAAAGGGCCCTCCAGGCATACGTTGTCCAATACCTTTCTTCAAGCAAATGTTTATGGGTTCTTACCCAGGAAGGCGAACCTTATGCGCGGAGAAAAGAAAAGAAGAAGAAACCTTATGATCCTAAAATTGAGGCCTCAGTCTTTAGTAAGCCTAAATGTGGTACTACGACAAGACAGGGCGATAAGAAAACAAAACACACCTATTCAGTATTCACGTTTAGCCCCCGTATGCCTTTGAAGGTAGAGCGCTCAAGGACCAAAGGGAGTGGTGTTATTATTTTCCGGTCAGACAGATAGGCACACACGCAACCGTTTAGCAGATTATATATAGTAGGATTGCTAACATTTCTGCTACGCCAAGCTCAATTATTTTCACAGCAATCGATTACGCATGGCAAAGAATTCGCGAAAACGGCGACGTGCAGATGATTGATGTCCTGAAAGAGGTTCGGCAGCAACGGTTCCATGCAATTCAGTCACCAATACAATACATATTTTTGCATATGTGCCTGCTTGAAATGGCTAATGAGGTAAGAGATTTATTCCTGAGGCTATAAAAGGGCACGCAGTCGGAGATTTATACGAGCGTAATTTTGTTCAAACATTAGGCAAGGGGTGCAATGAGGAACATTAGTGAGGAGAAAAAGCAAAAGCACCATAGAAAACACTAAATTTCCCTTAGGAGGCCGGCCGTAGTACGACGGAGAGACACAGCGCTGCGAGGAGAGGGAGAACGCGAGATAGTACGTCATACGCGAGAGACGCAGAGACCACGTATGCCGTGGTGGATTACGCTGGCAGCGCGGGCAGCGCGGCGGGCAAGGCCTTAGCGCCATTGCCGCGCACTTTTGAGTCGCGATAGTGTCGCGCAAACAATGCTTAGGGAGCCCACTATTGCACCCTGGGAAGGACTTCTGTTGGTTGCCTAATCCTGACTCGTGGCTTTAACATTGCACTTTTTATGGTGCGCTAATGGGATTAGATTCAGCAAGTTACCGTGAAAGAGATTTTCGACAGGTTGGTGGTCGAGGAAAGCGACCCAGGCGGACCCCCTGAGGGTGCGGGCCGATACGCAATCTGCAACGAAGGTTCTGCCTCGGCAAATTGACATGGCCGTCCTGCGCGGATATCCGGCTGCATGCCCACCTTTTGCAGAGATTTACATTGGAGCGAGCCAAAGAAAGCGTCGAGCTTTTGATGAGGCAGCACTGATGTGATAGGCTGATGTGTCTTCATGGTCTTTTTCTTATCCCGTCATAATTTTCACCTTGATTTCTAGCGGCTGCCGTACTATTCATCGAGCCGCCTTTAATCTACTTTTACCTAACTATGACAATTTTTTTATTAGAAAAAAATTCATTATGCGGCAGCGGAATTAGGAGTTTACTCTATTGAAACGTTCAAATTTTTATGGTGCTTTGTGCCAGGATCAAACTTGCGTCGAAGAATCCTCGGAAAAGAGATCGTATGGGGGGGGGGAGGGAATGGATCGAGTGAACAGCTGGTGCATCCGGATCGGGTCCTTTGTATTCACTGAAGCTCAAAGTACCTATGAAGAATGCTAGTATAGTTGGTATAGTAGTATAGTTGTTCGTTGTCACAGACAGAGATTACACTACTCTCAGTAGTGTTTCGCTTATCACTGATCAGGAGTCTGAGAGTTGCAGGAGTTCCTTTGAGATCATGCTATTATTCAATTACAGGAAAATTTGCTGCCACGTAAAAAATACGGCCCTTACTTGGACGCCTACGTTTCTATGCTCAAAAAATACAACAAAAAGGTGCAGGCAGCCGAAGCGAGGGCTGAAGCAAAAGAGGCCGCCTAAGTCTTGTTCGATAAGGAAGAACTATCCGAAAAACTGATCAAATGATTATCTTTCATCAATGACATAAACTCATTTTACGTTTTTGTATGCATTCTAGTTGCACCCCATTTGCTGAAGATCAGAACAAACCGCGCGAAGTAGGTTTGATGATCGGAGCAACACTTTTGTTGGTTATTAGCGGAGCACTGATACAGATTTCTGTCACGTGCAGCGAAATAGTCTTTGAGCAATCTTCCGAGAATTTCGCCATCTTCAAAATTCACCAGAAGCAAAAATTGGAGTTTGCACAAGCTGTTGACAGAGATGGGAAGCACTAGTAGGACTTTGTAGAGAGTGAAATTGTGTAGCGACGGTGTTTCATGGTATAGCTCCATCTCAGCTATGTTAGAACAAACTTTAGAGATGCCAGCCGAGTTTTTGACAGGTTTCTGCCACTTCAACAACAGCGAGGTCATAGAGGTTTTATCTTGAGGAATTTAGTCACGATATTTTTACAAGTTAAAAGAAGATTGCCATGAATCAAGTGCTTCATTGAGTTAGCTTTCGATGCGACACAGACCAGTGCTTTACTTACCGATAGAAGTCAAAAATATAAATATTGAGTCATTACAAAACTCGTTGAAATCACTGCTTTGATATGTACGTAACAATAATTCATCAAAGCTTTGAAAATGGCGGCAGTGGAGACTTCGTTAACGCGGCTAAGCCGCTCTTCACTATGTCCTCCGTCATCAGCTGAGACTGATTCCATGTAGCCTGCAAAATGAATTTTCAGAAAGAGGTCTCTGATAAATATTGTCTTGTCATGCACCACTATAGACACGGTCGCGATGGGTGTTCGCATTGGTAAAGATGCCTGGTGAAGGGTAACGCCAACCCGAGAACGCAGTACAGGGTTTTCGCTGGCTTCCTGTGTTAACCCTTTGACGACAATGCGAGATTTGCACGTAGCGTGCTCGTGGGACCACGCCTCTTTTTGGCGCGCCCAACTCTCGCTCAAAATGGGCAAAATTGTCCCTTAAAGCAGTTTTTCTATCGAAAAACCGGCCTTGCTGATGTGCTAGATATAACTACGGTTCTAAGCTTGCGATTCTGTATTGTTGTGAAAAAATGGTAGGTCCGGAAAGGGAGTTCGGATTTGAAAGGAGTGAATGGGAAAAACCCCATACTTAAAAATACAGTAGAATTTTTGGTAAATTCTAAACCCACTCATGTGCGCAAAGACTATAGAAAGCTGAAGAAGACTTGATAGGTGATTATTCGTCAGTATAACCATGTTAAATTCAATTATTATACCCAGCGAGCTAAATGCTATCTTAAACTTTATATAAAATATCTCATATTGAACATTTCTATGAGTCACGCTAGAAAAAGATACTAGGAAATTGCTAATATTTGCTGGTATGTTAAAAATGTTTAAATGGCAAAGAAGAAAATTTTAAGGTGGCACCCACCATTGGGTGCCATTGTCCCACGCGCCAGACATAGTGGCATTGTCGCCAAAGGGTTAACTGTTGTTTTAACGCCGCAGTTCGCGTTGCGAATGTTTCACAAGAATATTGGGTAAGCAAGAGGTGCGGGTTCTAGTCCCGCTGGGGCGAAAGTTTTGTTCACAACCCAGCATTCTTGTGAAGCAGTACTGGGTTGTCTTGCTCAGCGTTAAAAGCTAAGTTATGGTGAAATGTTGCCCCGGTAGTGTGAATTGTAGCACAACCAGTATGTCAGAGATGCCAGGTTCGATTTTTGGCTGGAGCGAAGAGTTCTGGCGAAGCGAAGTTCCAGTGCCAACCTATTATGATCGTATACCATTCTGCTCACTCTTGAGACGCGGGTTAATGCATTCCATATGAAGAAGCTGTTTTATCGCATCATGTCGAGGCTATAGGGGTGTTTTAGACTAGAGAGGAGGGTCCCAGTGTTCACTCCAGCTTTTACGATCGTTGTGTTTCGTCTTTTATAAGCCGGATGGCCTCTAATGGAGTTAATGATCTTCGGTTTCGTAGTTTGTCGCGAATCAGGCTCATCGATGACACTGCCATCAGAAAATTCAGTGGTCCCCAGCACCAAGAACTCCCTCTTTGCTCTGCTGTGCTCTCTGTCTAACTTGTATACACCCACATCCCCCGCCGGTGGAGGGCAACGCGGTATGCCACAAAACGCCATTTTATCATACAGCAGAAATGCGATGTGGCCTATACAATGACTTGCGGGGGCCAGCCGATGTACAAGTTAGTGTTTTTTATCCTCCCAGACAAGTCTGGTACCAATTAACCGACCCTGGAGGGATAGAAGGCTTGGTTGGCGCGGGCGACTCTGCATGTTGTCCCCGACCGTTCGCTGCTGGAATAGCGTGCTATGGCTTCGCCGCACCACATCACTTCCGCCCCGTGCTACATATACCTGTTATATATGAAGGCAAATAAGGTACGGAATCTCGACGATGACCAGTATTTGCACTTGGTGGTATCATATGTGATTGAGGGTACTGCAGGGAAGGTGAACCAATCGTACAATCAGCGGACCTTCCAGTTCAGCTAGTGTATTAAACAACGGCACTTACCACTGCCTGTCGTCCTTCATCAACCGGGGTGCTCACCTGGATGACCGGCGCAGCGAGGCGTGAGTTATTACGATCGCGAGAATAATTTAAAATCATCTGCAAATAAACTTCTAGAAGTAACAACGAAAAATTTACAAAAGTTGAATACCTTTGTTCCTTGCACGGCGACAGGGCTCTTTTGAGCGATCGTTATGGTTGCCAACGCCAAGACTCCTCGCATCATATCGTCGTAATTGTTGTAAATTCGACTAATCAGATCTGGAAGTTGAACAGGAACAAAAATTATAAAAATATGTACCACAAAACTGCAACTGAAGCTACTGTAAAACGGCTACAAAGACGAACCTGTGGTAGATGCAGTCGCTGTCACATACACAGCGGTCTCCGCCTTATCTTTCTAATAGCTTCCCCCCCCTCAGGGTGAAAAGCAGTCAGGTAGACCCTTTCCCTCTGACGGAAGCCTCTGCAACAGCTACCGATCTTTTACTACTCAACTTCAATTTCTTGGTTACTTCATCAGTAATGCACTCGCGAAGGCCGAAAGAGAATTGGATGCCTTGGAAATCAAGTGAGGTGACGCGACCAGAAAATTCTCAATATTCCCTCTCCCCACATAGCAACGACGCTTGCTATCCACAGCATCCTCTACGTGTAGGCAGTACAAGAAAAATTCTATTGCTCTTGCAACGAGAAAGTTGGGGTTTTGGGCAGGGACAGCGTCAATTGGTCAAAGTCCAACATGAGGTCGTGCTCGGCCGATTGAAAGGGTGTGGATCGTGTGCGCAGGGGTCAGCGTCACAATGCGTGGTATCTTCGTGGTCGTAGGTGCGCAGAATGTGGTTAATGCTACAAGGAAGCCGAATGTGTGCAAAAAAGTGACTGGTAAACGGCACAGAAGAATGGGTGGGGCAAATACGGCAGACTTGCTCACCAAATTTCAGCGCCTCATCAGCATCGAAGTGTCGAGCAGTAAAGGCAACCTAAAAATTAAGTCAATTTAAGCTGAGATTAAGCGCCACTGGGCAATTGAATAGGTATAGTACACAAACAAGTGATATCTTTTCTGATGTGTACAGGATTCAAAATTTGGACGCTCTGCACACAAAAAAGTCAGAAGCAATTTTCAAGATGACTGTAACATTTCGAATATAACAAAGGTTGAGTTTCTCCGAGGACGAAAGATACAAAGTTCTATCCATATTTAAAAATATGCGGAAGGTATTCCGACAAAAAAAAACATGACATCAGCACACAAATGTGTAATGTATGGATACCGTGAGGAATACATAAAGCAACGAGACATAGTTTACTGACCCGGTTTCCCATATGTTCTCCTATTCTGGTTTATAATGCAATACAGATCAAAAAGCTTGCACAAAACGTGGTCACCTCTTTAAGCCAACCTTCGTTGCCGCAAATTTTTGGAAGGCGATTGAGACTTCCAACGTCGGCTGCCAAACCAACGTCGACTTCCTAAAAAATTCTTCTAACTACAGAATGAAGCCAACCAAAGTAGGAAACAGATGAGCCACTCAGCAGTTCAAACATAGAGGGAACTCTTTTCTGTTACAATATACCAGGTTTCCAAAAAGGGGCGTTTTCGGACGTTTTTAGGAACTGTTTTTATCACCCGAAGCAGCAACAAAGTTGCAAATGAATTGAGGCTTTGCACTTTCATGACAAAGGGCGCTGCTTGCGGAGCAGTGCTTGAAAAACGGAACGATCCCTAACCGCTGCACCCACTAATATACTTGGTGATTTGGGCGAGCTGTTTCTGTTAGCTTTTCATTTCGAAAGGTCATTCTTTTAGCGGCTGTATCTTCCAACTTGCCTATGTAATGCTCTCTCATAAAACCATGGTGTTCGCTGGCATGATGGCGGCTTTCGCAGTCAAGCAACCAAACCACCTTGTGTACACCGTCATCCATGGTCGAAATGAACGGGCAATCTACTTTTGCGTATTCTTGATGGACCAGATTGGTCCCGGCAACCGCCGGACCCTCCCTTCCCTGCGAAGCTTGGCGTTCCTCCTCCTCACCTTATCCTCCCCTCCTCCCCCACTGCTCTCCAGCTGCCACTGCAGCACCTTGTGAAATGACTGAAAGTGTACTAAGTAGGTGTTTATATAGCCGTTGGGGTATTATCACAATCACGTTGCAATAATACCTCAACACCGGATCGAACCGTAATCTTGAAAGCGATGCACTCCCTCCCTCTTTCCTCTCCCCTCCTACCCATCCCTGCCTTCCCCCTCCCCTCTCCTCCAGCTGCCACGGCAGCACCATGTAGAATGAGGCTGAGTGTGCTCGATCGTGTTTATATAGCCGCTGTGAGTGTTATCATAATCATGACATCAACATCACGAAGTGTAGCCCTTCGTACTCCCTATTCT
>MU895314.1:0-17930 GCA_036418205.1 Ostertagia ostertagi
TAGAATTACCCCGGGTATTTGACTCCGTGAAGGCAAACAAGCTGATGAAATGAAAAGTAAAAAGGAGGCTCAGCTTTCTGTAGATTAACAGCGAGAGCTTGTTTCGAGGAGCAACCTAGAACTGATTGTCAGAGGAGAAATTCACTGGCTGTGGTCGTCGGTTCTTATCTCACTACCGAAGAAAAACCCCGAATCAAGAAAAACTGGTAGGTAAACACAAGCTTATCAATACAAAAGGCAAGGGGTCAAGAGATAAGGGCTAAGAAACGAGATTCAAATTCGCAAAATACCTTGGCTCATTGCTCTTCAAGATACGTACTTTCTTTACAATTTTGAACCACATAAGCACATAAGAGGTTCCTTCTGGGTAGCGCTGTACTTAATTTCACTTTTCGGCCTAAACACTGATAAATGGTTGAAGGGCGTGGCCTTAGCCGGACCCGATAAGGGCACCTAACCTGCTTTCACTCCGAGCACAGAACACTCATTCCCAGTTTTCCAATAGAACAGCAAATCGAAAAAAAATCCCTTCTGTCTTTAACGCGATCTTACCCATGGTCTAATCATAACAACTACGTGATTATGGATAAAAAGTAAAGAATAGAGCATACAGTACTGCTTGTATTGCTGCTGTAGCCGTTACCAAGATGGTAAATCAATTAGAGGTGAGTCTAACGAGTGTTTGTGTCTTGCTCCTTCTATCTAGATGCCTTTATTCTAGAGCGAATTGCTCTGAAGTTGAAATTGCGTTTGGAGGTTAGGTCGCACTTATCTTTGACTTACAGGCTCTGACGAAGGCGACACGGCCGAAACGTTAGCCAATAAAGTGATTATACCATCTTAATAACTGCTACAGAGGCAATCCAAGCAATGCTAAGATTTGTGGATAGTCGAACATCTAAGAGCATACAGTGTTGGTAAACTCTTTTTGGCATGCGCCACGCATTGCACTTCCATTCAGAATAGAAGGGCCACTTGAATGCGATTTGCTGACTTGAGGGGGCCAGCCGTATACAAGGCAGCGTTTTTTTTATCATCCCAGACAACTCTGCTACCGTACCGTAGGGATAGAAGGCTCAGTTGGCCCGGACAACGTGCGATCTAGGGCTTGATCAACTCCCAATTGATTTTGATATCGCATTCGGCTTTTTTAATCCCTTTCAAAATGCGCCTCGCATTCTAACTTCTATTCAAAATCGTGGTAGAATTTGAATGTTATACTACGCATACGGAAACAGGCAAGGTACAGACCGGTGCTTCTGCCCAATAAGATGAATCTAACGCCGATTGGCGATGAAGTGGCAAGTGGCGCGCTTACCACGCGAGCGGTCCGGGATCAAATCCTGGGTCGTGAGTCGCCCGGGCCAACCAAGCCTTCCATCCCTCCGGGGTCGGTTAATTGGTACCAGACTTGTCTGGGAGGATAAAAACACTGACTTGAACATCGGCTGGCCCCCGCAAGTCATTGTATAGGCCACATCGCATTCAAAAGCCACTGCGAATGTACAAATGGTGGAGTTTTAGAAGCGCGCGCCATCTGAAAGACGAGATGGGGGGGAACTGACATATGAGAGTCTCTTCATAGGTATCATTTTTAGAGCGGGGGATTGAGTGGACCCAGGCGCAAGCGGTTGGGTTATCTTATGGAATTTTGCAAGATTCGACCCCGGGACTCATGCACGGATGCGAATACGCGTTGACATGCACGATACATCCATTTCTCGGTCCCATTAGCATTCCCAGAACTTGAAGAATTAGAAAATTACCTGCCCAAGAAAAAAGCATTAGGTATAGCGAAACGGAATTTGGGGAAAAAAAAAAAAACACGAAGCGCTATTGCCAACCGGGAGTGTACTGGGTGGGAGTTTTTTTTTTTGTTTAAAGCCCCAAAAATTTTTTGCTGGTTGCCCTTCTTTGAAGGGCAATAGGATTTGACGGGTAGTGTGGCCGAAACGAGCTCCAATTCTCGACTAAATAAGGACGAACCATTCACGAAGGGGGGTTCAGGAGAGGTGCACTTATTCAAAAGGAAGGGTTGCAGTGGCCTTGAATAGCCATTTTAAAGGTCCACTTTCACTCTCAAGAGACCGTATAAAATTCAACAATACATACGATGTGTGGACACACGAGCGGCTCAGCAGCGAAGGAGTGGATGTCAAGGTCCGGTTTTAAACCGCTGTGAGAAGGGTAAGAGACCCAAGGTGACGGGAGAGCGCCGTGTGCGGAATGAAAACATCGCCGGGGGGGAGAGTCGTGGGGTTTTTGCAGCGCTATATTTGCGGGCCTGCATTTTTAGATACGGATTATGTGAGCGAATGTGTAATAAGGCCACGAAGGCCCAGCGGACATTTTGGTCTTTGGGCTGTTTCTAGATGGGAGGTCAAGAGACTGACTGTCTAGGGAGGTTGTCGCGCCGGGTTCCAAAACTCCGGCCGTTCTAAAACGTCTTCTATCCATCGTTCAAGTCATTCTACCCTTGGCCATGAATGGCCTTCTGAGAACATTTTGCCGAGAGAATCCGTAGAAGACAGGGCTGCTACTTCCCCATGATTGCCGGGTCATGCTCGCTAGGCTCCACGCCTCGGCACGTTAGCGATGAAACAAACAGGTTGGTATTCGTCGCCACCAGGTCGAAATTATTCCCTTTAAGGGCATGCTTTGTTTAGAGCTGGTAAAGTTCCTACTTCTAAGAAGATGGGCGCTACTTCCTTGATTGCCTGTAGCGCAGCGCTCACGCTCGACACTTTAGCGACAAACAAGCATAGTATTCTTGTACACAGCGTCGAACTATCCCTAAGGCATGTTTGTAGGGCGGCAGTCCCTACGGAACCGATCCCACGACACTCCCCTGCGAGCCAACCACATCCCTTTTGCATTCCCGACCTGGTACCCTTCCCTTTTGCGCGAGCCTAACCTGTTCCATCTATAACACCTTGTACGCCACAACAACCAAAATTACACCCCATATATTTATAATAAGTTCATTGAATCACTGCTTTCAGCATATCTCAATAATCATCTTACAATATAGGAAAATATCAATAAATTGAGGTTAACAGATCTACACCAGAAAAGTGAAAAAGTACAACATTAATCTCAGTATGGCACAGAAGGAACACGACACTGATGTGCTCGAGGTGATATGGAGAATGATTGTGGAATAATTCGAGAAAGACAAAAAACGAGTTATAAGTTTTAGAATAAATAATTGCTAGTTGTCAGGATGAAATTGTAGCCGAAACACCTTGCGAGGTACTTCAGAGGACTCGCCCTCTCTGCACAACTGACTGGCAACAGCTCGATTCTCATTGAATGCGGTTTCTATCGCAGTCTCTTCACGTCGACAGGACTCCTCGATGTAGCATGAGCGGCACAACGCTTGATAAGTGTCCTGACCTCCGATCACTTCTACCTGAAGAAAAGTCACTTTATTCATTCGTTGGATGCAAAAAAATTATTTCAGACAATCGCAAACAAAACCACCACAAAAGCGAACCAACAAACAAACCGGAAAAATATTCTTGAATGTAGGGCTTTCACAGAAAAACGGTTTCAGTTTCAGGTTTGAATGCACTTTCGATTGCCGTCAAACAATATGGAGGTTCTCAAGTGCGCACAGAACTACACATGAGAAGGACCAGCTTAGAATGTCGCGCACAGGCCAGACCCACTTGCTTGAATTACAAGCGTTTGCAGTTCTTCAAAATTGTAAATATAGCTTCCTGATCACGAAAAAAAAAACTATGTGAAGCTGTAGCAGCTAGAAGAGCAGCAAAATTATCGAAGAGAAAGGTAACAATTTTCGAATGAGAAGTCCAGCTGTCTGCGCTTTGGACCCAAGGGTTTATTCTTATAGAACGGCCCAAAAAACTGTCATTTTCTCCATATTTCAAAAATTGACCCGTTTTTGAACGCTTGACCTATTTTGACAGTCGCAATCACGAGAACTTGACCTCACCTTTTTGTCGAGAGTATTATTTCGGAAAGAATAGCTCGCATCCGAGCCGCATCCCATGCACACGGCAACAACTTGCTTGAGGGGGTGGGGGGGGGGGCCTCTCATCGGCAGTTGCAGAGCATATGAACGGAGAGGAAATGCTGCAAATGTGATAAAATTTGAATCAGACCCAAATGGAATGAAATGGAGCTCGGCCCTAATTTTTAAAGTGTTAGCTATTAAGCAGGTTAAAGTAATCTAAGCGTATTGAATGCTGCTGCCTACAGTAATTAATCTGTATTTCTAGCAACATTTTACAGAGCATTCACTCCAAAGGGGTGAGTACTACTGAAAAAAGAAGTTTTTTTGTCTATCGAGAAGTCTATAACGGAAATGTCACAAAAGGGAAGATTGAGAAGAAACCTTCCGTTCGAAAGTGCCGCTCAACGCTGCTACATACACCACTTTGCCCATTGTTGCCAACCTGTCACACGTCTCCGCACAGTCGCTGAACTGAAATAATGAGTAATCCAACCAGAATAAGGATGCAATTCAAATTAAAGGAAGCGATCACGCTGGCTTCCACGCTGGATTTGCTACCCTCGCGTTATCAATCGATAAGGTGTGAGGCAGTAATTGTTGGACGAGTGTAAGCCCATGGAAGATATGATACGATGAGATAAGAAGGTGCGGCTGCTTGATAAGAGGTGCACTCCAGAATGAAAACGGGACGATAACGATAACGGTATCATATCTAGCACGCTCTTATCGCACCCCTTTCCACATCGATAAGTCTTGGTTTTTGCTGAACGGAAGTGGATTTCGGCGCCTTATCACTCCGTTGATAAGGCGCCACTGCCACTGAAACTTCACGTGTTGTAACATGGGCAGGACCTCTATCCACTCCAATACATTCCCTTATCGTTCCCATGAAAATTATCGTGACCACTTCCTTTAAACCAGAAAAAAAAAAGATATTCGCGGAAGCAGAAAGAAACACAGAGAAACTCAGTACTTGCGCAGAGCAAAAGTGAATATTCACATTAGACAAACTGACGTTCACTAGTAAACAAATAGTAAACGTTCAGAGGAAATAGCCGCGCTATACAAAGAAACCATGCAGACATTAAGCAGTCAACTATTTCTTGCTTCACTGTTGAGTGGGGCAGAGGCATAGGTGTCACCGCTTCTCCATATTCCATGGGTCCTACAGGTCCTGTACAAAAATTTAGCACATTTTCGGTCGACTCCGTAGCATAATATTGTATAAGCAAGCATTTGGCACTCTTAACGTATCTCTACGCACTTGTGGTAAGATAGTTTTTAATCGAGTCCACTGATATTCCCAACAGAAATTGGATGCATGGCGCGTCCTGGGAAGGGAAGCTATCATGTTGATTAGGCACGAATCCCACCGAAATGAAAGAATTACTGCTACCCTAAAAATTCAGAAACTATTCTTCGCTCTAGTCTCGTGTATGACTCGCAAAACCCGTATCAACGTTGACCACTCTCTAGAGTGCGTCATTCATTACAGAGTAGATAGAGGCGACCGCCAAATATTCCTCACCAGAGGCCCCTACTTGGCTTGCTGCAAAGAAAGAAGTGTTTATTTTTGAGAGACAAGAGTAAATATGTCCCTTATATTTACTGAGACAGCCATCTAACTGTGGAGCTAGCACTCCGCCCTGTACTAGTATTTTTTTCAACATTTATGGGCTGCGAAACGAAACCTGCGCCTTGATTTGTTGTGAAAAGCTCCTTGCCTCACACATGAGAAGAACCATCACAAAACTTGGAAAGGAATACAAAACGTGGTGTAAAAAAAGTAGAAAAAAGAACAGAAGTAAAGATGAAAAAAAACTTACAAATTGTCCTTCATCGATTGACACAACTTGTACGCTGGGGTCGAAAATATGCTCCTCGACTTCGGAGAGCTTATGCGCTTTCACGGTGATACCTTGTCCAATCATCCTTAAAAATTGTCAATCAGCACAACTCCTTCAAGTAGATCCACAAAACAAAATAGTTGAAATTGCATTAAACCCTCTCTAAAACCGAAAACTTCGAAAAAAAGCAGCATAATAGCGAAAATGGACAAAAGCTTGGATTCACCATTTGCAATGGCCAATTATGCTGAGAAAAAAATTGCAACGGTTCTCCATTCACAACTGCGAAACTCACTTTGCGTGCGTTGCAACCAGTTCAGGATCATATCTCGTATCTCCGGCGTACTTCACTAGAACACATTTTCGCTTCGCGATTATTTGACGATCATGCATGCGCAACAACTCGGTTCTAAACAGGAATTAGATTTCAGTTGATTTCGATAAATCTTTAATTCGAGAAATGAAGAAATTATTACGCGGATCAGTTGCAGGGTCTCTGGGAAGTGGTTCTCAGTGGAAGTAAACGGTAAAATCAACCAAAAAATTCGAACTCTTTCGAAGATCAAGTGTCATCTACACTAACAAGTACACGAATTAGTGCGGGTACATAGCATAGTGCAGGAGTTAAGCCGGAGGCAGATACTAAAGTGAGCCATGCAAACGTGCGAACCCAGGAAAAGGCTGTTCTAAATCTAGAGAGACGGACATGAGTATCCATTATTTACTCCGTAGACTTGCTGAGTGCAGAACTGCAGCCAGCCAACAACCATCTTAAGCTATTTGAGGCCTTTACAACATGTATGTATCCATCAAGAGCTGAGAGAAAGAGGTCACGTCCAGAGCTCTTTCTGGACAAGTGAAAAATTGTAATTTCCGCATATTATTACTCAGCTCTCAAAATAGGAATGATTTGGCAATGATAAGTCAGTTCAAATCTAATGAAAGTGGTCTTAAAAATTAACAAAGTTCTTACGTTTTGCCACTGAACATCGGGCCAAGTATGCAGGTAATCTTTCCTCGCAATGGACTCCGGCACGTAGGCATACCATTTGATGACATCGCCTCTGAAGCTAATCAGTAAAACCGAACGGTGACCAGGTGAAATCGCATGGACAATGCGACGAAACCTGACAGAGCCAAACATGCAGTAAATAAAGCAGAGCTCCAGCTCGTAGGCCTTTCAAAAGAATAATTAGGCGCTCATTTCCTAAGGGGGAACATTCAGAAAGGCATTTAAAAAGTGTATGACGCTAGGACTAAGCCCAATAGAGGAAAGAAACGCCAGGAGGGCAAAGGAAATTTACTTACGACTTGCCACCAAGAATCCTTCCCTCTGAACTTAATCCAATCACTTTAAGCCCTCACTTTAATGTTCCCCCTGAGAAATGAGCGCCACGAATATTATTCACTTACCAATGGTCCGTTCATGAATTATTTTTGGGAAAATTGGGAAACGATCTTTTCTTACACTCCTGTGATTAAGGATCAGCTACCACTCTAGATCCACACAAGTGAGGAACAGAGCAGGATGGTTAATTCTTAACAATTGTAATGAAGACAGGCATATTAAGCAATAGTAACGAAGAATAAAACTGGATGGGGCAGACGAAGGATCCTGGAATGCGAAAGCAACAGGAATAAAGAAGAAGCATTCGAGTGAGAAATCAGACCGATGTATGAGTTTAGTCATGTTAAAAAAAAACGGGAGCGTTTGCGCGCTCTTTTTTAAAGATGTTAGACAACAAGATTGACTTCTAACGACCGAGCATTGGATGATTCCACCTCGCAAAAAATATTAAAACGTACGGCAAGAAACCCAATTATTTCGCACAACAGTTACGCAGAGCTTTCGCTGACTCAAAACCAGCACTCAAAAAAAAACCAGGCGAAAATCAAACAGTAATTTAAAACGCCTATGAAAAACTTCTAGCAAAAATCGGCGCCGATCATTCATCCTATGTCAAACACACGTCCAACGCGTAGCAACAAATGTGTGCGAAATGTACCACTACCATTTTTTGTGGCTTTTTTTTCCTTCAAAATTCGCTGAGAACTTCATTTTAGATACTAAAACAGAAGATGAACTTTACTTAATGCCACACACTTCGCAGATTTCATATGAATGAAAAGGCTCAGCGTGAGCAACACTCACGTTGATCAATCTAATTTTTGAGTGCGCCATGCATTCGCTTTTGAAACGAGGTCAGCGAATAACATTATAGCAATGCAAGTAGGCCAAGTGCCAATGCGTTCACCCATCGATTCAGGAAAACACTCCCAACATCCACCAGACAAATCTGGAAGCCATTAGTATCGACGAAAGAGATTAGTTCGTCCAGTAAGGCCGGAATCAAGTGGCGCCGCAATACTCCACCTCTAGAACTGTCGACACTCCCTGCCCACCGTTTGTCAAGTAGGGAACCCTGTGAACCAGGGGGGTGTGAAGGCAGTCTAGGGGGTGGGGGTGAGGGCAGCCACTTGACGTCGCTTCACAATGCCCCCCCCTTACTGGATGGGACCCCGGTTTTCCTTTGTAGGATTCGACCCATGACACGTAATTCCAACGGGATCTCTCGCACGGAACTCTAGGAGGGTCATCAATTCTTGTTAATGGCACCCGTCTTTCGGGTTTTAGCGTATCAAATGTAATTGGAAAGTTTAGTTTGCAGCAAAGATGGGAAGAAGAAAAAACGAGTGGCAATAATGAAACGAATGAGCTCGGACCTAACCTCTTGTCTGGCGCCAATTGGGCGTTTAAACCACACCCAAAGACGCTGAACGGGCGGGAACTGGTCAGTGGGTCGTCCCGATGATGCAATGGAACAGCTGCGACTACTACAATGGACAATCAAATAATTGACAAATCTAAATAAAATAAAACGACACGATACGTCAATAACGCGAGCTTCTCTTCAAATGTGAGCAGAACGAGCCAGAAACTCTCGAAAACACGAAGTATTACGAAATCCCCCAGTCGGTTGCCACACAGCACGCATGCCCTTTTGTTGCTGCTCATCGTCGCACCTGGAAGCTGTGACGTAAGCGACCGAGAAGATGGGTATGGCTGCACGTGGCGATCTCCAAAACGAGTCGGGAGCGCGATGGGCGGCAGTTTATCTGTTGGAACCGACTGTCGGATCACTAACGATCAGCTGGAAGGGACAAATGAAGAATGAAGTTCAAAGCAAAAGAAAGCTTATGAGGAAAGCGCTGTCACGTGAAAGTTTATGGCCAAATCTCTTTGAGGTGGCGTGCAGTGTCAGCTTGATCATAAAAGTGCAAGGCTTTGGATTTGTGAGAAGATATGGCTGTGTTCCGCTCCTCAGAGCTAATATTGACAGCCATCTAGCAAAGAAAAGGAGCTGCCTGTCACTTGAAACCATATAACCTAACATTAATGCGAATCTGTTGAACGTATGAATAAGAAATTAGCTTCTGAATAACCGATCCCTACTATAGCCATCTTTCTAAAAAATCATCGCAAAATTGGTAACCTGAGTGAATTAGAATTAAATAATTATTATGGAGGTAAATTTATAATGTGTGGCAAAAATCCTTATACAGTCGCGTTTATAGATATCTAACTCGAATACTAGCCCACAAAAACCTGGTTTCTTATAAAAGCTAGGGTATACACGGAGCAAATTTGCATCCTCTATATAAGTCTGAGGTTCTCAGTAAAAATAGATCGACCGCATCAGAGCAGCACAAATTAAATGATCCACATAAACTAAATAAAAGAAAAAAAGCAAAAACTCGAACGAGCAAAAATACACAAGTTGAAGGAAAACGTTTGAATCGAAGGAATTCGATAAAGAAAGAAATTGGACGTTCAGTTCAATATCCTTTGACACATAATAGTACTAATTGATATAAGCACGCTATTCGTCCAGTTTCAAACAGTTCGACGAGTTATAACAAAGGAAACATTTACAGAGTGATCAATGCATTAAACAGAGAACAAATAAGGAAAAACATGCATATATAATCTGCACGTTGGAACTCTTAGATGAAAATGAATCTTCGAATATTTGGCCTTTTTGCGAGACACACGATGAAATACTATAGAAACCCATAACGATATAGTGATGAAAGTGCTTACTAACCACTACCTGGCATGAAAAATTCAGAACAAAAAAAAACCTCTTCACAAACAGACAACAAATGAGACGAGAATTGATGGCAGCATCATAAATATCTCTATCACATAAGAAGACTGCGTTATTCAGGAGCATCGTCTATGCCTCCAGGCGGTTATAGCAAACGTGGCTTCAGCTTCGGGTAAACTGGGACTTTGATGGACCTTGCATATTCGGGTTTCACCACGACCTTTCCGCAATCCCAACCTGAACTCATAGAGGTGAGAGTAGAAACTAACGAAGATATTATCATTAAAACATTAATGAACAATGTTCGTATCTATTTACACAAAAAGAACAGACAATAAATCCGGTTCAGAATCAGGTCAAAGGGAATGGGTGTCTGCAAGGCGTGTCCTTGTCAGGATAATTTACTGCATTAGCGATAGCGACCAACTTATTCAAAACAAAAACTAGACTTTGAGCCAAAAGGCCGAGAAGCGACCAGCTGGTTCAAACTTCCAGCTGTGCACCACTATTTGTGAACCACAACTGCATTACCTGCCTTAACACCAGCCTATGCTTAGGGCAAAGCTATTGGGTTGATGCATAATTATTGCGGATTTTTTCGCGCCTTCTTTTTCGAAAAGATTGGCGTTTTGTTTATTATTTTTCATGAAAATATTCTTCTCTCTTTCATTAACAGAAATGCTTATCGAAAATCATCTTCATATTCGCCACATATGCTCTACCACTTCGAGAAAGGTTGGAAGGCGGCAGAGTCATTTCGCGATCTCAACGAACTTTTCGGCGAGGGAACAATTAGCAAAAGCCAAGTTGAAAGATGGTTCAAGAGGTTCAAAACGCACATTTACCGACCGAAGCTCCTACAGACTACCACTTCAATCAGTCGTTGAAAAACTGGCAAACGAACAAAATTTACGACGAGCTGGATGACTTGGTGGCCGATGTTAGAGCGTGGATCGTCTCCAAGAATCGTGACTTCTTCACCCGTGGAATCGACCGACTGCCAAGCAAATGGGAAGCATTCTTGAAGGATGGTGACTACGCTCCGGAATAATCATTTAAACATGTCATAAGTCCAACAATCGCAATAATTATGCAAAAACCCAATAATTTGGGGTTATGGTCAGCTAATATCTTAAGATTTCGTGTCCGGATTAAATTCTTTGAAAGGCAGCTCATGTTGTGGAGCACTGCTTTCAGACAATTTCAGCGATCTCTGCTTATTTCCGCGATTCCAGCAATTTCGACAATCGCAAAAACTGCGCCAATCGCGGAACTCGCTGTAGCGAATTGGTGCCTCGTCTACCGCAAAGTACAAAGTCTCATGTCGACGAATCTTCTTGCAATGGCAATGATACACTGGTGTGCAAAACTTAAGGACCGAAGTAACTTTCACATGATATCTCACTGCTAGTTAACCTAGGTGGACCAAATTTGGCACATATATAGAAGTAAATGTTGCGGTACAGTGCAGAGAGTTACTAACAGAAAAGCGCAAAGGGGCGATTGGAAAAGACATTTTTCTGCAAATACCCTGTCTGAAGCGGTCGATAGGTGAGGCTTCTCCAACTCATGGTAGACACTCAAAAGAGAGGAGCTAGTTCTTGATGGGGTGTATGAACACTACGGACTGCAAGGTATGCTCTGCTACGTGTTCCCATACAGGCCGTAAGATTTAGTTAAGAGTTCTTGAGGAGAAGTGACCGATTCCTTGGAGACCGCGATTGACAACTGCAGGACTATTGTTGGCACATGGTCATGTGCTACAATAGCTCATCTGAATCCACGCCACACGTGCTCCATAGAATTAGACTGGAGGAAATAAATGGCTTCACCAATTACCGAAAATCCTCACTTTTCAAGAGTTTTCCACCCAGGCTGCTCGATACTCTCGCACACTGCCCTCCCGTCGCCGCCGGCCCCGCGCCCGCGGCGGAAGGCGCCGCGGCCCCCGCCCGCCCGCACCCAGGCTGCTCGATACTCTCGCACACTGCCCTCCATACGATTGAAGCTGAGGGCAAGGGAACCCTTGGAAAGATGCATATGACAGAAGGGTACAACACCACAATCACGTTGATCAGAAAGTGTAACGCGATCATGAGTTGGGGATCAGTACGCCCCGACAACTTTATGCCTCCCCACATCATGTCGCATGCACTACCAAAACAATCATGTTAAACGATGGTCCTGGGTAGATTACACGTTCCTATTTTCCCCATATGCAGGTAAGTCCAGAATCACTACTCACATTCAGTTTGCTCTTGACCGGGAAGAATACGCGATTTTTCAATTCGGTGGTCCATCTCCAATGTCTCGGCTCGTACCAAATGTCCCAGCCGAGGCGTGGATTTCAAATGAATACAGGTATTGTTGATCGATGAGAGAGATCACTCCTAGGCGGTCACTGCGCCACTGTCCGGACTGGGATTACATGCCTTACAATCCTGATAAATGTTTTTGCAACTGCAGCATGTGACTGACGTGGGTCCATTTTTGCCTGTAGCAAAACCTAGCAATCACCTGCTGCTGCGGTTGTTCGTGACCCACAACCTCCTCTTCTTGGGACAGCAGTGGCTGCGGTCCACATTGCTTCTCATGCACAAAAAACAATGCTGTGGTTGACACAAAACTCCTGGACACAACTTCCTTTTTTCAGTTTCCCAATGATTCTTCCTCGCGTAAAGTCAGGGGCCCGCGGCGCCGCCCGCCGCCGCGCCCCCCCCCCCGCCTAGTGTGTTGTCTCTGAGACTTGATGTAATCAAGAACACCACTACATTCCACAGTCACTTCTCCCTGCTTAGTTCACCCCTCTTGTCCTGCCCCACGATACCCATCGTTCTGGGTGGCCACCCCATTTAGGCTCCAGATTGAAGCCGGATGCAAGACATATGAGGCCCACTTCGGTGCCCATGACTGTAGGGCTTCTAGCATTATGCCCGTACAGTTTCATCCAATTCCATCTAATTGTTAATAAGTTAGGACAATTTATCTATCTGGTCCTTAAGTTTTGCACACCAGTGTAGTACACAAACCCCCGTTTAGTGCACTTTCTCATCTAAAGATAAGTAACGAAGTGTTGAAAAGAGAAAGATGAAATGTTGGCAAGAGCATTCAATACTTATGTTATATAACGAACAAAAGAGAAGCAAAACAGTGAAAGCGCTAAGCTAAGTACGACCTACCGAGTTGTGCTCATATGAGCAATGATGTTCCCACCAATTGGTTTTTTCGCATCCATTTGGAACATGGAGGCTCCGTCCACTTGTGCTACCACCTGCAGCGGAGAAAAATAATTAAAATGAGATGAATTCAAAGAAATACCGATGACTTTCACGAATGGTTATAAAGGGAGCAGCCAAAAATTAAAAGAAAACTCATTATGACATGAGCAAACGCAACGGAAAGTGTTCGCGAAAATCTAGAATGGCGCCTTATCGATCCATGAAGGAGGTAGTTGACAACAGGCGGCTAAGGGGGCTCGCGAAACATGGACACTTCAGGGAGCTCCATAGTATGATCCACATATCCTAAACTATACTGGACTGCACATCGGCCAGTGGTTTAGTCTGTCAGAAATCACCCACAGCGGTAAGGCTTTAGCATCCGAACATCCCACCACACCTGATCAAAAGAGTTCCCTCCTTGAAACCCTGAAGAGACACCTTCTCTACTCACGGGAAATAAGCGCGCAAGAGAGAAAGAACTAATCTGCCAACTATACCACGCAACTCATGCGTCTTATCCCATGCCAATAATATATTTAGAAGGAGCTACTTTTCTAAAGGAGACAAACATAATCCCTATCGAAGAAAGGCGGCTTAATTCACAAAATGTGACCCTGTGACGGCAAGTACTCGTTAGACATTTGACAGAACGGCTGATGCGTAGAGCAAGGGATACGTTAAGCAAGGTATAGGACCGCCAGCCATAAAGCAGAAATGGCTTTTGAACATGTGCAGCAACCTCGCCTTTGAAATCCCACAGAATTAGCGGTTTTTATTTCAGCTGCGCATAAAGACGCGAATGCGATTACGAAGTTAGCGAGGAAATGGAACTTTAGGCAGTAGAAGTGTCCAGCTAAAGTTCAATACCTGATTCGTAATCACAACAGCTACTCCAAATTCATCCGCTAGTTTGATCAGTAGCCGCATCATTCTGAAAATTTTGCTAGTTTCAAAGGAAACCACGGTCATCAGAATGAGAACAAAATCTAAACTCTCCAAAATGTCTTACTACATATTTCTAATATAGAGTTAGTCTACCAATAGCAGATTTTCAGAAATTTCGCATTACCTAGACTTTCACATGAATTGAAAAGAATGGAATGTGTACAACATAGCTCGGGGCATGGAGGTGAGCAGAAACTACCCTCTACCTACCTACAGATCAATTTGTCGCGGCACGCCACGCACTCTACTTCCGTTCAGAATCGAAGTGGCGTGATGTTGGACATATATAATAATTTGACACACATGGTGAGGTGCGTAGGGGAGACGCTGCACAAGCCAGTGATTTTATCCTCCCGAACAAGTCTGGAACCAACTAAGCCTGAAGAGATGGAACTCGGCGAACTTGTTCGGCCTACGACCCAGGATTCAATCCGTGGATCTTGCGCATGGTAAGCAGCGCCAGTTTCCCTTGCACCACTTCCTCCCATAATATGGAGGATGTTATTACAACTTGCATGGCAGATGTTGGTGACAGTTTGCAGACAGAAAGCGAGGGAGTATAAACACGATGGAGATAAAGTTTAGGCACCGTTTTAGAGGGCTATCTTAGTTGAGCGGGCGGGGGGGTGGGGGCACGCGGCGGTGGGGGGTTTCGTCAGTTCGGTGTGTTTCTCCCCCAGGCTGAGTCTCCAATGAACTGTCGTATCTTGAACTGCACGTTTGATGGCGAAACAGTAACTGCCACTGGGACTGATTATGTGAGCCTTGGAGGAAGCAGACGAAACGCGCCACGTTTGCGTCCCACCCCAACGTAAGACAGCACCAGTTTCAGTTTTCTTAGGGATTTTATTTTTTTGCAGCTTTCTGACGCTCATGTAGATGAGGTGGGGGGGAGGAGGGTGAAGTTTCAGTGAAAACACAGAGCTTGGGGCTAGGCCTCAGTGAGGGGGACGGATTTTGGCGGATTACGTATTTTTTTGTCCTTCCTGAGGTTTCTCCCTTCTCCTGGGTTTTGTCGTTGTGTTACCTAGTTTTTAAATGCCCTACTCTGAATGTGCTCCCCCTCTTCTTCTAAGCGCGTGAGCGCCTACGTTTCTCAAAACATCACCTTGCTACGCTTACTTATATTTTATGCCCTTTACAGCATCACAGAACGCGGTGTACATATACTCGATATCGGTGAGTTGGGGGCGTGTCACCGGAAGTGACGTGCACTTGATAGAAGCTATGTGGATAAGCTGCTTCCAACATACATCGCTGGATATCAGCAAAGCATGCTGGCAACAGCTTATCCACGCAACTTCTATCAAGTGCACGTCACTTCCGGTGACACGCCCACCCCAACTTTCGGATATCGACTGTACTTCACCACGTGGTGGATGAGTTCATGTGCACACACTCTACTGGAACATTGGTGTCGAAGCTTATTTCGAGGAATTTGCCTAACAGGGGACCACCTGTACGTGACTTCGAACACGAGGGAAAGGGTGGAGCAGGCCATTTGCCGAGTATATTCGGCAAACCTAACGACTCGTTTTCCGGACACTTCTTCTTCTAACAGATACGCCAACCATTAAAACGTAGATGACGCGCCTTTTTATGCGCATCTCTCATCTTTTTTTTACAAAAAAAAATCATGGTGCTCATGAATGTGGGGGGGGGACACAGAACAATTAAGCTGCTGGTAGGTGACACTAGGACAAGGGGAGGGAGACCCCAGAAAGAAAAAGTGCTCAAGTCTCACCAAAACCCCCCTCACTAGGCTTAGTCAGGAATTGTAAGTGAATCACTTGCGCCTTGAATGTCCTCTCCTCCTCCCCCCAATCCGGTAATTGTGATATGGACATGTTTTGGGTAAAAAAATTGAGACACAAATTTAAACAAACTAGTCTGCCCGTGTGAAAATGCGGGAGGTATGTATCTCGCGCGTCATGTGCTGATAATTGGATTCGAAACATCTTCTAGAATTGGAAAAGTCTCTGTCGCTTTTTACTAACAAGTTACATAGATTCTTGCGAAATACGATGGCGGCGCAGCTGTCACGTTCAAACGCACGGGATCATGAGATCGCGCAGACAGTTTTTGAGGAGGTTTCAAATGAGCAACAGGAAGAGCAAACACCATTCATACTTGTAGAGAAGCTCGAGGTCAGTTTCGATATTTCTGCTATACCGATAAGTTTTTTTTTCATTTTGTTTTATTTTCACCTTCGTCGAAGCGGAATTTGCTTCCTCTCGTAGCACGCACGCTAATGTGTGCCTGTTTCTTCTCAGATTTTTTGGACTTCATTGAAGCTCACATTTGTGTAATAAATTTCCAGCAATCCGGAATCAGCTCAGGAGACATCAAACGCCTCAAAGGAAGCTGGATTCAACACTGTTGAACGAATAGCTCATGCAATACGGAGTGAGATTACATCTGTGAAGGGAATAAGTGAACAAAAAGCCGACAAGCTCTTAGTATGTTTATGAGATTGATTTCAGATAATTTTTGGTAATGGTCTGAAAGTATCGTTTGTTATCTTTGAATTCAGTCCATTTTGTGTTTCGAAATTCCACATTATTCAAACTTCTTAGGGGTACACTTTTAGCTTCTTATTTGTTTCATTGGTTCCCTTAAGTGTACGATGTTATTCGCATCACTTTCTTCAACTGCACCTTTTCTTCTTCTGTTCACGAGTCTTACAGAATGGAGGACCTTGCGGGAAACTTCAAAGAAGCCACCTCTGTAGGAAACTGCGTGACGTTATCTCAACGTGGGGTAGACAGGAGGCAATCGCCTTTTCGAGAACAGAGTCTTGGGCGGGAAATGAAGTTCTGCTAAAAGACAATATCATGATATCAGGCACTTGCGGATTTTTCGTTCGAATGCAGGTAGAGAGGAGATTTGTGTGGAGACATTTTGGCAAAAAGGGTACACTCTTTCGGGGGGAGGGGAAGGGGCTCAATTTTATAATGGTGGAAGTGCCATGTTAGATTGCCCATCTGTGAAGGGTTTTTGCTGATGAACAGGAGTTTGAGTGGTCCTACACGAATATCACTCTATTTCGCTTCCAGTTTTGAAGCGTCAGGTATCACTACAGCCTTATTTTGCGATCAACAATGCTCCCACTTCGTAGTAGGCAATCATTGCGTTAGGTGTCTGTGGTCCTTTGTGTCTACCTCATTCTTTCAAATAAACCATTTCAAGCACGAAGCAATGAAATTAGTGCCGATGGGTTTCACTACTGCTTATGAAGTACACGAGCGACGCAGCGAATTAATACAGATTCGAACTGGATCGCCTACATTGGATAGACTGATCGGTGGAGGAGTGGAAACGGGGTCAACATCACTGAGGTTGGCTTGGAAGTTTCTGACTTCTATTCTAAAGTTTTTCAGTAATATTTTTCTGAATTCGTATTTATTACACTGAGGCTTTAGATTTTTGGCGAGTACCGCACAGGCAAAAGTCAAATTTGTCACAGCTTAGCTGTTATCTGCCAACTACCAGTATCAATGGGAGGTGGTGAAGGTGAATTTTGCTCTGAAACGAACGAGAATTTCATTTTCGTGAATATGCTAGAATCTATCACGATCTAGGGAAGTGTATGTGGATAGACACTGAAGGGACGTTTCGACCAGAACGATTGGTCCCGATAGCGGAAAGGTAAGTGGTTTATCATAGGAAAGATCGAAATAGATGAAAAAGATCAGTATCGAAATGTTTTTTACAGATTCAACATGCAAAGCAAGCATGTGTTGGAGAACATTGCGGTAGCTCGCTGTTATAACTCAGATCACCAGATTGCCCTACTGACAACCGCAGGTGATTGCCCCACATCGTACTA
>MU895315.1:0-21338 GCA_036418205.1 Ostertagia ostertagi
CGTCATCTAGTTCTTATCCCTTTGAGCCTTTTAGAAAACACTATTGATATTTGATTTGTCACTTTGATCACAAATGATTCATCCCAGGCCAAGAGAATCAAATGATGACGTGCTCTTCGTGACCTCTTTCTTTGGCATACGTCTTGAGTTGGACTTCCAGTGTTTCGTAGTCGCTTTGGGTACTGGCTAGAAAGTCTTCAGGTCGTTCCCAGCTTTTTCAATACGTTATTTTGTGTTATATGGATACGTGCATGGATCTGGGACTGTGCTTCTTTTTTCCTGAGCGGCCTTCTGAAGGGTAAAGAAGGCATGAAAGACCGGTTTGTGGTCGATCATCGATCATCCTCTTTGGGATGCGCCACGCATTCTACCTGCGTTCAGAGTATTCACATAGGCATTTGAATGCGATTTGGCTCCTACAATTGACTACGTGATGTAGAATTCAGTGTTTTCATTCCCACAGAACACCCTTGCACCTTAGAACCGTCTCCTGAAAGGGTGGTGGAGGGGATGGGCGGTCGTCTTATGGTTAGGAAGTAGTCGATCTGGGATTTGACTCCCGTATCATGAGTGGTAAGCAGCGCCACTTGCCACCTCACTGTGCGCTGCATTTGGCCCATGCAATGGCTATGGGCAACTTGGAACTAAATGTGTTCATCACCCAGAGGAGTCTGATTTCAATCAAACGACTCCGGTAGAAGGAAGTTGGTTCGAATTTCACATAGACCGAAAACTGCTTCCTTGGGATCGACCCATGAACTAGGCGTAGGGTTAACAGTTTTACTTGTTTTTACACCATTTCCTGGCACTATCACAATGTTCGGGGGCATCCGCTACGACTAAGCTTAGGAGGAGGCAGGAGCTTTGGAGAAATGAAAAGGACTAAGGCACCTTGGAGTCTCTCCTCCCCTGCCTGAAGCACAGTTCCGTTTTCACCAAAGAAAAACATCTTTAACCCGCTTTCAAATGTATCGCGACCACGATGCCCCGTATACTGCGATAGCGCCCACTTGCTTCTTGTCAGAGGGAACACCTATTTGGATCTTTTGGCTACTCGGAATGCCTGTCCTGTTCTCCCTTCCTCTTCCTATTCAGTATCTAATCTTGCCACCTGGCCTTTAATAGTAACCTACCGTGCCCTCATCGAACTCATAGATAGCGTCGATAGAATGCTACTTACTTATCGATTTCTTTTTCACGAAGCTCTTTCAGCGGCTGGATCAAACTTGTCTATAGCGGTAATATCATGATTTCCTGAATTGACTGGATTTCACTTAGAATAGGTTTTGGTTAATTCATTTCTCTGTGCCCACATCTTGCGAAGCTGTCTGTCCTTCTGAAATCTCAATATGTGTCTGTCCTTCTGAAATTTCAATATGTGTCGACGGTACCTTCGGTATCTTGAAATCCTATCGTAGGTATGTTTTTGGGTGACCGGCTTTTTAAATTATAGAAAAAAGCTACTTCTTCACTCCATTTTCATAAATTTGGACATCTTCTCTCCTTATGAGTGCTTGCTCAAGTCTTTTGGATACTATCATTGACCCCTGAAGTTTTAACTAAATATGGTTTGATTCTTTAAGAATTAGTGTTGTGTCTGATTGTGCGAAGCGTGTTCATCTTGGGTAGAGCGCTTATCATCCTGTCTTCCATTCACGTTTTTTCTACTGTCAGCAAGTGGTTTCCATGACCAGTAAAGCTCCTACAGGACTGGAGGGCGATTTCAGCCTCCGAAGTGCTTTCTGTATGGAATTGTTGGAGATTTCAAAGCAGCCTTTTTAATAGACAAAAGCTGCTTAGCTGCTTATGTATCAGAACTCGACTCGCCAGGTGCATAGCTGTCACTTCTTGAAAAGTTTGATCTAACGAAAGGAGGGGAGGGGTTAGCGTTTTGCAAAAAGATTGCGGAATAAAATTGTCTGCTCCTTTCTTGAAAGAGTCGGTAGTTGTATAGTTGAAGATAAGAATGCTTTAGCGAGGAAAAAAGTTAGGGCCTAGGAAAGTGGAGGTTGTGCAAAGCTTCTGTTTGTAGTCATGATTCAAATCATTAAGGATGAAAAACTATTCGAGATGGTATGCTTGATTTTAAAGTACGGTAGGTATGCAATGTCTGTTCATGACGCTTTCTCTTCTCTTTTAGCTTCTAGGTTAAGCCTCGGAGATGAAAGGAACCTGGGAATGAAAATAGGTTACGCCCATTGGGCTCTCTACCCACCCAGGGCTTGGCCTTACTGATTGCCATAAATCTTGTGAAGTCTTGCGTACATTGCGCACCTACCGTGTTATAGAATCGAGCACACCACCCCAGCTAGTTTTGCATTTTATTCGGTGGAGTAAAGGAACACGCCATGCGTTCGCGCGCGAGCAAATGCGCAGTATTAGTCCAAATCAATTCGTCAATTTTCTGCTTTCATCTGGAACCTTGCACCCCGCCATTTACGGCATGACCATGACCATGACGTATAATCAAGCCGTCCTGTCGCGAAAGGCTAGGGTAAGAGGCGCAAACGAAAAAGGAAGGTTAGTGCTCATTGAATGACTTGGAACAAACCGCTCCCGTTTTACCGCGTGCAGACCACCCGTTTTGCGCGTGTGCTTTTTGGGGCAAGCTTTGTCTTCTTAGTTTCCTATGCTTTCTCTTCTGCGTGCCTGTTCTCTCGCCTAGGCGTGGTGTTTTTTAAACCATCTATTCTATAGACTTGTCAACCGCGCAAGGAGGCTCTTTTGTAGTTTTCAAATGTTCAGTTTTCGTTTTTTTTTTTCTCTTGGGCTCTTCACTTCTCACCTCTGTGCCGCTCATGTCGTTGGACGGGAGACATTCAAGTGAGTGACCCATTTACAGCACTTGGGTCTGAATGTTAGACAGGAAGGGACTTCGTGGGGCTAAGTGGGGCAATCAGTGGTTTCTCTGAGATTTCTCCCCTCTCCTGGGTTAAGTCCTGGTGTCACTTACCATCGACCCTGTTTTGAATGTCCCTCCTAAATCCATATGCGCCATCTCTCTGCTTTCATTTTCGAGTAGTGCATTCATGAATTTTTCTCTTGAAGGTGTGGATTAACGCGAATATGAAAAGAAGAAATATGAATCTTGTCCCTAATGTTTGATATATCGAAGAGGTGCAATACTATCAAACTACCAAATCTCCCGTAAATTTCAAACAAATCTTTTACGTGGATGCTGCTTTTAACCCTTTGACGACCGCCGTTGTGCGTGCGTTGCTTCACTTCTTTTTAATTTTTTCATCAATATCCATTAACTCTCCAACAATTTCATTATTAGTAATGAGCGCATTATTTTGCGAATCCGATAATGTATTTGGGTAGTTTTGAAACATAAAAATGCCAAATAAACCACGAAAAACGAGTCGCCACCGAGTGAAAGTGTGGCCCACCGGCGGGCCACACGGTCGTCAAAGGGTTAATTATTGCTCTAGTTTTTGCTGACGTCCTTTAATATGGAAACGGGGGTAGGCAGGGACATGAAAGAGAACCGCAATAGCTTTCAGGCCACGTAGCCAATCGCCATTTTGAAAATGTGAAGTATCCATGGACACTGGTAGCCACGTAGCCGACCGTAGTTCGAGAAGAGGGCCTGACCAGTATCCATGGACACGACGTTGGGGAAATGGGCGTGGATGATCTATTGTCGAACCATTCAGCGATTTTTACCTACAGCCCTGAAAATATTTCTTTCAATTCTCAAAATTAGTCAAGTTGACCTCGTGAAATTATTGTATAAACTACCTACTTTATGTTCCTCGTTATTACCCAAGAGACGAAGGCAGCGTTGTGGTCAAAAGGCGCTGCGCCGGTTTTTGGGAACCCGGACCCTACAATCGAGTCGAATCCACTACGCGATTGGCGTGCGATAAGTAATGCTAGACTTTGGAAGAACACAAACGCTAGAATTAATGTCGGCTAGCCCCTGAGGCATTTATAAATGAGCTGTGATTTTGGTAGTTTTGCGAAAATCAGCAGTCGTGTTGACATGCACGGCGCATCCCAGAGATTTCGAATGGTACGCGTCACTTTATTCTTTTCTTCGTACTGCAGAAAAATGCGAATAAAAGCCCAATATTTCAGAATTGTAGGCAGGGCAAATAGTCCCTTGCGCAGTCTACAACAAGAACAGAGGGTGATCGGTGAAACTGAGGGGGCCACTCCGTTATCCACTCTCCGGTACTGACGATAAGAATAAAAGCGCTCAGACTTATAATCGACTTTTTGTGATATACTTCTGACAGTACCGATGTAGTGGTTCAAGTTCTTCTAAGGTCCTTCACATTTTGGCCTGCCATGGTTCAAGGATACGGTCGTGATCCAGTAAGGGTGGAGGAACTCCAGGGTGGATGGGCAGGTGCAAAAAATTGAATAGGGTAGATAGCATGCAAGATGTGGAACATTCACCTGTCTTGATTGAAAGTATATTTCATTTCAAAAGAGTCCTTTGCGTGTTGTCTTATCCTTGGTGTGAGAGCTCAAAGGAGTGCTCTCCAGTACCAAGGACAGGATAGCAAGAAGAGGCCTTTTAACTCCATTTTCACCAGGTAGTTAAATTTTTGGTTTTTGGGGGGTGGGGGCATCAATAGTGATGTGGACCATGGAAATATTTTTGAATGAGTTATGAAAGAAGAATGTTCTATGAAAGGATTCGTGGAACTTTGAATATTGTCCCCGATTTAAACAATTATTTATATTTCTATACTCTGCGCCTAAGAATCAGGAGATTATCATCGTGTTGATCCTATTAGGATGGAATGAGCTGTGTTGAATTTCCGCGTCGTGTCTCAGTAAACTCTTAGGCCGCGTTCATAGTTCGCGGCTCGGGAGATTATAGAATAGTGGGCGACACGGGAGATTAGGATAGTAGTAGGAGTAGGATATTAGGATAGTAGTAGAGTAGGAGATTGCGCTGACAAGATTGGATACGTATCGATTGAAATCGCTGGAGAGTAGTAGATTGGGCGACTTCAAGCGAATAGATCAATACATATCTAATCTTGTCAGCGCACTATCCTAATCTACTACTATCCTAATCTCCTACTCTACTACTATCCTACTATCGTAATATCGCAATCTACTACTCTCCGGCGATTTCAATCGATACGTATCTAATCTTGTCAGCGCAATCTCCTACTCTACTACTATCCTAATCTACTACTATCCTAATCTCGCCGTCAATACATATGTTTTTCATTGTCGCGTACTATACTATTCCTGATCTCCGAGCGTGAACATGAACGCGGCCTTATCGGTGGTATGAAAGACTATGTGGCAAAGAAGGGAAAGTAAATGGATAACATTTTTTATTTTTGCGGAACGAGAAATAAACAGAGGACAAAATCGATATATGAAAAGAATAAATAAACAAAAGTTTCATTCTTCTTTAAGAAAAATAATGAGATTTGAATAAACTATTGCACTTAAGAAAAGTCCCGGGGGAGTGAACAAAGAATTAGTTCGACTTCCGTTTCGCACGTGCCCTTAGGCGGAAGCTAAACTGGAAGAATTACCCTCCCTCCGTGCTCTTCAGTAAGGAAGGGGGAAAAGCGTTGAATGAACATCAATCATCTAATTTTTATGGATATGGTTCTCTGAAAATCTGATCGTTGATTTGAACGGGGCTATTTTACTGTGATTCTGATTATTTCTTCTTATCTTGGTCGTGATCTCATTTTTTAACATATGATTGGGGACTGTTATTTGCGTTTATCCCTGCGTTTTTTGTATTCTTGATCAGTGCTAGTTGATTTATTAGTAATTATTCTGGGGCGGAAGTGGTGTAGTGGCAAGTGGCACGCTTACCACGCGAGCGGTCCGGGGATCAAATCCTGGGTCGTGAGTCGCCCGGGCCAACCAAGCCTTCCATCCCTCCGGGGTCGGTTAATTGGTACCAGACTTGTCTGGGAGGATAAAAACACTGACTTGTACATCGGCTGGCCCCGCAAGTCATTGTATAGGCCACATCGGTGTCCTTGTGAGGAAAAAAACTAGGGAAGCAGTCTGAAACCCGCAAAACGGACCACTGTTCTCCCGTTTACTTCCGCGTTGTGTCTTTTTGCTAAAACGGTTGGAATACGTGGCTAGGGTCGAATGGCGAGAGGGCAGCCTATCGTTGGGCGTGGCAGCTGGTATGAAGATTCACCGCCGTAGTGGGGCCTTGTTGAGACGCTATGGGCGCACTTCTCCAACGATAAGTAAAATGGGTATTGTACTACTCCCCAAGGGGCTTACTTCCCATTGTAGTAGACATATTTCCAGTTTTTCGACCACCGATTTATCGTTTCACATGCCTTTAACTAATAACTATTAATCAATAATAGCTAATATAAATGTTGTTATCTGTATCCAATATTACACCACTGGTGATAAAACCAAAGTACCATATATCTGAAAAAAATCAACTTTCTTGCTGTGGCCTGGCGGCCATCGTGTAGGCCCTATATTAATCATGATCGATCATTTGAATGAAAACCAAATTGTGGTGATTTTTTTCCAATCGTCTACTGAATTGGTCTTAAGGGCAGTGATTACAAAAATTCAAGAAGGGCTTATTGTAACGTTTGGTGCTACTCATGGGACGCCAGTGGCGAAAAAAGCGGAAAATCCGTCAAGAAAACGCAAAACGGGACCCCCTTTTTTGGCCGTTGGTTTTCACTCATCAATAGGTAGCAGCTCAGAAAGTGGAGTTATGAACGAGTTCACCGCAACACGTTTGATGGCACCATTGCCAAATCACGTTTAATCGAGATGTTCCATTTGCGCCGCTGCTAGCCCGCAGCTCGTCCAAATCAACAAGTAACTGGTGGGCGGATCGCTTTTGGGGCGGTGCTTTCGAAGTCCTGCTCAGCAACCAGCGCACCTTCGTCGTGAGAGCGCCACACTTCGCTTCCTTGGCAGCCAAGTATCTGACTTCGTGTGGTGCATATACTTCCCCGATGCGCTCTCTCTTTATCTTAATCGCTGCCTTTAGTGCGGCGTTTCGCGCTCTAAACGAACTCATTACTAATGTCATACTTTTGAAAAACTTTGTTGACACATCTTCACCAATAATGGAGGAGCTTGGTGGGTCATGCAGTCCTCGCCCTCCTATTGAGTCCCCAACCTGCCGGTAGAAAAAGCTCCGATTAGAATAGCCGGAAGCTAAGATTGATTCCACGTCCCTCCCCTGCAAGGAAATTGAATTACTGGAGCAGCACGATCTTTCGCTCCACATGCCCCTCCCCCTTTTTTCTAGTTGTCCCCATTTTTTATTACGCTTTTCTCGTGTTTGTAGCATACGGTAGCTCTCGTATCTAATAAGTATTGCGGTCAACCACTCATTCTATAAGTCCTTTTGTTCAAGCTTTCTGAAATTCTTTTTCTATCCCGTAATGACTCTATTATGTTACTCTATACTTTTCACCACATTCTTTTTTCAAAATATTTTTTTGATAGTTTTTTCAGTATGGGGAGGAATGACTCGTCTGTGCCACTCCCAATGACGGCGTTAGAGACATCGCCGTCAAAAATGTCCGACTTCTACATCGGTCTCGGGTTGGCCGTTTCTTCGTCGTTGTTCATCGGCAGTTCATTTATCATCAAGAAGAAAGCCCTTATCAAGGTGAGCTTTGATCCGTCTTCAAAAGTGGGCAAATTAAGCCGATAAGTAAACTAATAAATAAATAAACAAATAAATAAATAGATGAATAGCCTCCAAATGCTTACAAAATACCGGCTATTGGAGATATGTAGTGGGAATCCTCGATATTTGCAACGAATTAGTTCATCTCCGGCAGTGTTGCTGTCTTTATTTTGTTTTTTTTTTTTCAGTTTTGATCATGATTTTTTATCCTTTTTATCACACTGATGATAATTAAAGTTGAAAGACAAAGCGCCCAGCGTTGATTTTGTCATTCCTCCCTCTATGTCGCACTCTAGCAACCAACTTGGGGTACGCCGTGCAATCAAGTTCCATTTTGTTCGCGGATGCACTTTAATGAAGCCTTGGTTTCAGAAATGACTGCGGTATGTCACCATGTTACCGAATATATGTCTACCAGGGTTCAAAAACTTAGCGCCCTGTGTGAAGTATTCGGTATTTTACAACAGGTAGATTCAGGCAAAACCTTTAACAGTGGCAGTCGTATATATAATACCGTATCGATCTCTGAAAACTGTTCTCTGCCTGTCAAAAAAGTTTTACTGCCGTTTATGGCGGACAGAAACAGCAGAGAGCAGTGATTTGATTGTCAGCACGCACTATTATCATCCCGAATGCATGGTTTGTATCCAGTAGGGGAGCACTCTTATGTCATTCTCAGGGAACTCAAATAAAGGGATTCACCTTTTGATTAGAAACGTACTCTAGAAACTCTTCATTTTTGATTCAGTCGCTGACTGAAGCCAAATCGTAGCACACCAGTTTAGGCAATCGTGGAACATGTTTCTGATGTATTTTTATTATTTTGTGGCCTACCACTTGAGTAAAGAATTTCTATCCACAAATTTGGTCGAAAAATTTCGTTACCAATCGAAAAAATGAAGCTTTAGTTTTTTTTTTTTTGAAAAATGAGCTGCACACAAAAATTGACCGATAAGCATCAAATTGTAAGATCAACTTTCAAGCATCAAATTGTAAGATCAACTTTGACGATGTTTTCTCGTGAACAAGCTCTTTGTCCGCCACGCTGGCGTCGAACCGCCGCACCTTTTTGCTTATCGGAGGAAGTAGCGCTAACCCATTACGCTGCCGGACACATTTATCGCCAACTCGGCTCATTGTCATTATTAGCCTGTTTACACCATGGTCAGAGTATAACCTGCTGAGCAGGTGAAGTGCCCTGGCTATGGTAAGTATGTCCATGAAAAGCTGGTGGAATGCAACTGTGCCCGGTCGCGTATTCATGGTAGGCCAATCTTGTCCCGGAAGAGGTGCGCTGACTCTACAGGGTGGCGAAAAATTACGTGCGCGCAAATTTTGACGCGATCACGTGACTGCTTTGAGCATCAAAGTCAGCTTTTACGCATCAGTTGCTTTCTTTGCATCTTCAACAATCAGCCTGTGAAGAGAAAGTTGTTCTCAAGACCATGGTGCAGGCCTGCACAAGTCGCGAGGAGATTGCACGCCTAGCCAGCGGCGGGATGAAGAACAGTGCAATTTCGTCGAAGCTCAGAATTCCTCTGAGAACAGTTCAAAAGATTGTGAAGCAATGGAAGGAGGAAGGACACGTCTTAACCAAGCCGGGAAGAGGAAGGAAGCGGACTGTCAACACAAGGAGGATGCGTGGTATTATAAAGAAGAGAATTGACCGTAAGGATGATCGGAGCATGAACAAAATGGCAGAGCAGCTCGAGATCTCCAGAAAGTCCGTTCAAATGATAGTGAAAAATGAGCTTGGGCTTCGAAGTTATCGCCTATTGAATGGACATGTTCTCACCGAAAAGACAAAGCAAAGTCGAAAAGAAAAATGCAAGAAACTGCGGGAGTTTTTCAAGGTGCGCCGAATTGAGGACGTTCTTTGGTCTGACGAAAAAGTCTTCACTGTGGAAGTGGCTAAAAACCCTCAGAATCACCGCCAACTTCTCAGTCCAGCTCTTAAGAACACCCGGAAGAGAAAAATTGCCACAAGAAGTTTGTTTCCCAAAAGTTTAATGGTTTGGGGTGGTATCAGTGCATCAGACAAGACTTCGTTGATTTTCATAGACAAAAATGTGAAAATTGATGCGAAGTTCTACCAAAAAGAAATCCTTGAAGAAGCTGTGCTACCCTGGAAGCAAAATCATCCCAACTTCATCTTCCAGCAGGACTGGGCTCCGGCCCATGCAGCGAGATCCACCATTCAGTTCCTCGAGACCGAAATTGGCTCCTTTCTGACGAAAGATCTGTGGCCTTCTAACAGCCCAGATTTGAATCCTTTGGACTTTGCTGTTTGGGGTTATATGGAAGAGGAACTAAGGAAGAGAAACGTGAAAAGTTTGGTGGCTTTGCGAAAGGAAGTGTGCAAAATCTGGAACAGTTTGGACATCAACTACCTTCGGCGCACCGTCGACTCGATGAAAAGACGAATCGAAGCCTGTATCAAAGCAGAAGGCGGGCACTTTGAAAACTTGTTGTGATTATGTAATGTCATTGTTTGTTGTTCTAAGAAAATATTTTTCTTCCCATGTTGGTATACGAATATAATAAAGTTCGAGCGTTTTTTATGGCGCACGTAATTTTTCGCCACCTCTGTAGTCCCGCCTGGGCGAAAGTTCTGTTCATAACCGCTTCCGTAGTTGAAGCATGCCCCAGCCGCACTCGCGCTAACAACAATCAACCAAAAAAACTTCTTTCTTGTTTAGTAAAGCAAATTGTTTCAAGTTGTGCGAACGTGATGTTCACAACAGAACGAGCAAGTGAAGCGCTTACGGTATTACCGCGTGGATTGGTGTGATGGGATGTGATCCATATTCGTTATCGATTTATAGTTATGTGTTAGATTTTTTTTAGTTAAAAGGTAGGAAATATTTCATTGACTCAATTAAAATAATAGAAAATAAGGATCACTGAGTTGGGCGACAAAATTGTACCCCTTGTGAGGGTTTTGGTGTAAGCTCCACCCAACTCGGTGTGTCCCGCCTACTATATATTCCTCTTCCCCGTCGCTAGTTCCTATCCCGCTTGCTAGGTTTCAGGGGTGCTCGGAACTTCTTGTACTTATCGTTCAGCTCCTGCGACCCACCTCGCGCACGCCTCACCTATTTTGAACATTGAAATTGGTTCATTCCCTAGAATCTACCAACTTTTTTTCTGGTCTCCAGGTTCCCGTAGCAGTGTTTTTTTCTCATTATGCCTTTGCTCATTTAAATGGTTATACTTGAAAGTTAAGCGACAAAGTTTTTCTGATCCTTCTTTTTTTCTGCAGTTGGATAGGGTAGGATGTTATAAGGAGAGGAAAAAATAAGAAATAACTAATTTTTTAAATCATAGCAAAGCAGTAGAAATTGAACTTGCAGTGGGTCTCGGTGAGGCGTGCAATTTTGCGGCATATGCGTTTGCACCAGCCAGTTTGGTCACTCCGTTAGGTGCACTATCCGTTTTAGTCACGTAAGTCCTTATCAGACTACTTGTTTCTTTTTTTTTTGAAATCATTAATTTAAGATTTTTAGCCATTACTCATTGCTCTCTCCTTAGAAACTTTGGTATTGATCCCTGTGATTCAGTGCCGTATTGTCGTCACGCCTTCTGAAGGAGAGACTGAATTTACTCGGAAAAATTGGTTGTGCTGTTTGCTTACTTGGTTCAACAGTTATTGTAATTCACTCACCGAAAGAGGAAGAAGTAGCTTCTATGGCAGATTTAGCGTTGAAAATGAAAGATGCAGGTGAGTATATTCATGGCGTGGTCAAGTGTAATGCTGGCGTAATGAAATATTTGCGAGCGTTTTCGCTTAGAAAAAATAGAACGGCAAGGGTTGACTCGCTTTTTTTTACTTCGGCATGGGGGCTAATACTATTGTCCCACTCTTTCGGGTTGCCCATGCGCTTGATTGTGCGCTTGAATCGCTACAAAATATCCGGTTCGATCTCGAACTCCATGTGAAAGCTTGTAAAGGCTTACTGATTTAAGAACTATTTACATTCTCACAGAGATTGTAGCTGTTCGGAAGAGGTGGAAGCTTTGGGTAGCAGGGCCAGAATCTAGCCTGGCAACCTAGCTGACTTCAGTCTTTTCGTTTTACAACTCCTGCCTTTCTCCCGGCCTCCCCCCCTCCGAAAAAATGCCGTATAGTCAACTTTTGTTCAAAGCCAGGTTGAATGTGTGCTTGGTTAAAACAGCTATTGTTGGAGGCTATTTAGCTTGAAAAAATTTGGTGGCGCTTTTCTATCGTCGTAGGTGGCCCCCATGCATTCGCTCTAGTCTATCAAGGGCACAGGCTTTTTCAAAACGGTTTCTTGCATATTGTAGGGACGCATGTAGGGAACAAAACCATGTTTCATTTTCGCTGAACGGTTATAGCAGTACCAAAAAAGAAGCATAAGGTACTGTTAAGGGTTCGATCCCCCGTGGCGACTAAATTTTGCATTTGGGTTGGCGCCTACGGTTTGGTGCCAAATCGCGCTAAATATCAAAATCAGATGTCAAATTCATCGTCAGGGGCGGTATTCAATCCTTCCCCCAGGGGGATATATCCCCCTCCTCTGATTCAATCCTCTGGGGGGACAAAAAAGGGTTGCGTCATAGGACCTAGCATACCTCTGTGTTTCTACCTGCCAGACAGTTAGAGCAGCGCTACTACCCTCCACTGATGAAGCACTCTTTCCCCTGAGGGGTCGCGCTGCTCTAACTGTCTGGCAGGTAGAAACACATCA
Source organism: Ostertagia ostertagi (assembly GCA_036418205.1). Lineage (NCBI taxonomy): Eukaryota > Metazoa > Nematoda > Chromadorea > Rhabditida > Trichostrongylidae > Ostertagia > Ostertagia ostertagi. Next base: position 12,334 of record MU895315.1, read on the forward strand.
GAGGTATGCGAGGTCCTATGACGCAACCCTTTTTTGTGCCCCCAGAGGATTGAATCAGAGTAGGGGATATATCCCCCTGGGGAAGATTATACGCCCAGGACTATTTTGAAGCCAACAACGCTTTGATTGCGAAATTTAGTCTTCGCGGGAGATCGAACCATTAACCGTTGAGCGAGAACGAAACATGGTTTTGTAGTTCATAAATGCGTTCCTACAATATGCGAGAAACCGTTTCCTAAAACGCGTGGCTTGCCCTGAAAGACTCCCTTCGTAAGAAACTTCTGGCGATGCTTCTCCGATCTTATTCCACTTAATCGCCTGTCGCTAGCCCGCCCATCCCTGCGCACCAATTGAACTATATTGTGTGTGGTATATTTTGAGCAAATGTATAATACAATAATTTTGTTTTCAGTATTTATATTATATGTTGTTGCTGTCATAGTGGTGACTTTGTTCATTTGCGTCTACGTTGCTCTCGTTATGGTAGATCAAATATAATTGTCTATATAAGCGTGTGTTCGTTGATTGGATCGCTATCAGTACTTTCTGTCAAGGTTGGTCATTTTTCTTTTCCAGAGTGAGCTTACAAATTCAAAAAATCCCTCTATATTCATTTGAAAGGTTAAAAATCTAGCGAAGGTAATCTGATAGGTTTATGAAAGAGAAAGATGGTAGTGAATAGGGTAGAGGAAGTGTCAGAGTAGATGATAGGTGGTGCTTGGCGGCAGAAGGTTATCAACTGCGTAGTAAGAGGCAGAAGGTGCCTTAAAAGCCTCGCCAGTTCTCAGACACGCTCACCGCCGCCATGTGGAGGGGTGACAGCGCCACTGTTCTCAAATGAAACCGTTACCGAAATCTCGACTGATTCGGCCGTGGCTTGGCTCCAGCCAGCAACTTCAAGCCTCAGTCGGTCTCTGTGCTTCACGGTCAACTCCTTCGCTTCCTGGCAATTATTTGGGCAGTGAGGATCTTTCCCAATCAATCCTGTGCCATTTCTCATCAGATTTTTTTTCCTTCATTGACGCACCTCATGGATCCGTCCCATACCTTTGTCGGATCAACGCGTTACGCGCCTTCGAGAGTAGTATTCACTGAGAAAAGAGTTTTCCCAGTTCCCGTTGATCTCTTCTAAACGTGAATATACGGCATATGTTGTGCATCCATGTGTTGATTATTATCGCGTTCTACATGTTTGTGAGATGGTAAGGGGAAATTTCTTCACTCATTTAATCTCACGGATGCACCATGCACCCAACTTCCGTCAAATTTCGATAATTATCCGCTAATATGACGACAGAGGGAAGTTAGGAAGTCGCTTGCAACGCTTGCTGTCGCCTATTCGAATATTTACCCGTCCGGATGCTTCTGATGAAATGCAGGGAGCGACGGACTCGGTCTAGCGCGAAATGCCTTGCAGCACCTCGCCGCAGCGCTGTTTCGACCAGAACATATTTCCCTAGCTCTTTAGAATTACGTTTTTAGAACACTTAATAATTACTTTTCTTTATAAATTCAGTTCGTATAGGTAAATTTCATGTTTTCAGGGTCTTGGCTTAGCCATAAAAGAGACGATATCTGGAAATCAGCAACTTACAAATGTACTCACTTATTTCTGGTTAGGGTCCGTCGCTGTCTGTGTTTCTGTGCAACTGGTAGGGGTTTCTATTTTATTTTAATAAATAAATGTATGTGTGATGTAATAGTTGCAACATTTCTTTTGCATATCATTTTTATTTAAGGTATACCTTAATAAAGCGTTGGATATGTTCAACACATCAATGGTGACTCCGATTTACTATGTGTTTTTTACAACTTTTGTAATCTTAGCTTCTTCAATACTGTATAAGGTGAGCTTTTATGTTATCGAAGGGCTATTTTTGCATAACCGTCCATCTGGGGCAGTATGTGATATGAAATCAATTAACAGTATATATTTATGCGGTTTTTTTTCGGAATTATCATCTGGCATATTTCGAGCTAGTTCGTAGAAAGGGCACTTTTGAGCGTAGCTTTAGATTTGATCATGAAGTTTTGTATTTTTGTTAAAATTTTAATTTTTTGAACCTCATGTCAATAATCATTTTTCAGGAGTGGTCTTGTCTTGGTGCCTCAGATATACTAGGAAACGTTATCGGTTTCTTAACGACAATTATTGGTATATTCCAGGTAAGCTCTGAGCGAAGTTATGTTATACATGCATTTCTCCTATCCTACCTGTCTTCTCTAATCCGAGTGTCCTTTACGAACACGACGCGGCGAAGCGCACGTCTATCATGAGTCAAAAATTTGCGCGGTGGTTGGTTTGAGCGGTCATAAGCATGGAAATCGAGAAAGCACAGACGCAAAGACGTCGCGCACTTGATGTGGGAAGAGGAGGGTGAAGGGGGGGGGGTATCGTGTAGAAATCAACGCCTGCCGTCAAGCCGCGTGCTACACGGCCGAAAATATACTTGTCATTGCCGCACTATCTTTGCAATGATATTACAGCCGTACCCATCTCCACCCCGCTCTCCCCCCCCTCCACTTCTCCCATCGTGTACAGTTGGGGTCGTATGCAGAAGTAACTCCGACAGGAAGGATTCCCTAAAAGTCTGCGTCTCTGCTTTCCGCTGACGACCATGGGGCGGCAGAGTAACCACTCCGCGCGTGAGTACTGCTGGCACACAGCCTAAGTTCCTAACTTTCCTTGCATGTTTTAGCATTTACAACATTATTTTGCGGAATATCCCATTGCCTTTTTTTTATCCTTTTTCTTTTTACTGTGTATATTGTGGAATCCACTTGCTGCCATTAAAAGTACTGCGAGATTGATCAGTGTTGTACCGCTCTGTTTTTGTTTGTGCAGCTTGTCCTAACCTATTTTTTTAATACCCAATTTTGTGTCTAAGCTGATCCGCTCCTAGTTCATCATCCATTTGAAATTATGGCGGGATTCCTTGCGTGTATCGCCAATTCCTCCTGGTTTGTCGCCCTCTCGACGTCTGCTCCCTCAGCCAACCGCCGACGGCCTAGTTTCTCTCACCGTAACTCGTACAATTCTCAAGGCTGTTGGTGGGATAGCATTTGTATAGGGCGTTTTCGGCTATTTTTTGGTTTTCTCGACTAGGGGTCTAGATCCTGTTTGAATTTTCAACCGCTCCACCCATTTTGCTGTCTCGATATGTGCCTTTAATTGTTAGAGAAATCGACCTACTTTTATATTTTGAAGTTTTTGAACTTTAGATTTTCAGAACTTGTTGTTTTCAGGAGTTTTTCACCAGTAAGCGTTCTGTTGTTCTTTACAGATGCAGCTGTTCCGTGATGTGAATATCAGTTTACGTCAAGTACGTGTGCTGCTTCATCGGCCATCGGCGTCGTTGGCCAGCCTTGATCTCTCATCGAATTCCGCCACGAACCTCGTCGACGACTTCAACGTCGCCTCGCCATCGTCGTCCAATGGTTCCGTCCGACATGCAACGTACACGTGACGAAACCGTTGAGAGCTGGCGACAGGCCACTTCTTTCCGTCTGCGCACATTTCTGGTTCGCAGCGCATTTTTGAAAGTTGCGAACAGCCAAACGATTATACGATTTTTCAAAGTGCTGAATTTTTTGAATTTTTCTCTTTTGTTATATTTTCTTTCTCTTCTCATCGTTCCCATCCTTTGCGATCTGTTGGAATAGAAGATTCATTGACCAATGGTGGTCATTTTTTATGAATTTGTATTATACTAGAAGTAATTGTGTTACGTCCATTAGTGTTCTCAGTCCTTTTCGCTCAATCACTCTGCGGTTTCTTCTCTTCTACTCGTCAGGCGCTCTTGAGTGCGGTTATACTCGGCGATCAACGGCGGCGACGTCGTGAGATAGTGTTCGTGCGGAGGAGACGGTAGACGGTCATAGAAGGCCAGAGACGTAGACACAGAGCGTCTGGTTTTCTGCGTTTCCTCTTCTCCTCACGGACACTTTCACGCCGAGTATGTCCACAACATAAAAGTAGCGTGTTCATGACGACAGATATCTTAGAGCTCTTTCCAGACAGCGATGTCGAGCAGTACTGTTCATGAATACTGCTCAGCATCAGCTACTCGTTTGAGACCGGTTTGTGACGTTGTTTAATATGCGCTTTATTCTTTATTATTTTTTATTATTACTACTAACATGGTATTGCAGCAGCAAAAGCAGCAACAGCAGGTTTCGTTGTGATTGTTTCCGTGATTTATTTGATGTGACTAGAAATAGCGGAGCCCGAGGATGACCTTTACCTATCATTTTGGTCGTCCAAAAGTGCTCCATAATCGTCCTCCTTCCCAGTGTCGGCACATATGACATTTTCCGTCATCATTATTGAAATGCGTGTATGTTGCTATTGTATATAGCTAGAGAAAGCTGAATGAAGAGATATTCACTGAAGTAGGTCTCGAACAGAATTTCAATGTTACGGTGTGAATAGAGATCACTCAGCTACGGTAGCTGTAACCCGAATTTTTCTAGAGGTACGTTTTATTGTCGAATTTGAGCAATGTCCTCTCGTTTGCAAAGAGATATCAACTCTTGGCCGAGCCAGGGTCGATGCCTATCGTTGGTACTTTTCGAAAAATTTTATGACCCCCCTCCAATACCACCCTGCTTCTTCTTACCCCGACTACCACCGTCACCATCATGACTTTCTATAGCATTTCGATTCTGAGACCAGCCGACACAGCCCAACTCCGCCCACTTTTCCCTTCAAAACAGCCGTTGAGCGGGGCAGGGGGAGGTTAGCGAATCGCTCGATTCGCAAACTATGACATCGGCCTTGGGGTGGTTTGGGTTTGACTGATGCAGGTTACCGTACCCATCTACCTACCTGCCGTATTTTCCCTTTTCCGACACACTCAAACCCTGTGTGGCCAATGGGTGTTCCCATTTCACAACGTGGAGCATGGAGGATACCTCTATAGCAGGCTCCCTTCAACGTCAGTGGTGTTATAGTGTACCGGAGTACCTACCAGTGCAAGACAAATTAACGAAGAGTACTACAATATATAAGTTTCATCCTTATGATCCAGTCCCGTGATGAGCCGTTTTCAAACAGTTGCTGATGGATGCCCCCCAAGAGCCCGTCGCGCGCGAAAGGAAGAGACGCAGACGCGGCAAAGGATGAGATACAGCGCCTGTAGCGGTTGGGCGTCAGATTAAGCAGAGTGTACCATACTACGTCTCCTATCGCACAGCACGCGCTGCGACTCGTCCTTTGCCGCGTCTGCGTCTCTTCCTTCGCCGCGCGACGGGCCTCTTGGGAGGCACCCTTAGCTGACACTTTCTTTGAACCAGGATTGTCTTGCGTAGTACATCCAAGAAGGCCAGCCGCATTTTCCCAGTCACCTTTAACACGTTGACACGTTGGCGAGCACATTTTGCCTTACGCGCCCGTGGGCTTAGGCGCTTTTTGCATGCCAAGCGTCGGTAAGTACAGGGCAAAATTCACTCTGTAATTCTTTGAAATCTCGAAAATATACAAAACGCATGACTAGAAAATAAAAAAAAATGACTAGAATGCTCCCAACATACTTTAGAAACAGACGAAAAGATGTTATTACTGAATATTTTATTAAATTTCAGTAACATGCCTGGCACGCCTATACGTTGGGAGGGGATGGGTATTGAAGGTGGGGTATTCGTATTCTGATCACATGCAGAATCTCCTACGAATTTTTGTTCGAGAGTGATGCGAAAAGCTCTGCGTACCTGACGGAAAAGCGCCTTTGTTTCGCTGTTATCTTGTTTCGTCCACTTGCTATAACGCGCTTTGTCTGTCGTCTGTCGTTTTGTATGTCTGTCACGAAATTCTCTAGCTCCTGAGGATCCGCCTGTAGAGACCGGGTCAAGTGTGGGATGGGTGGACAAGGTCTCACGAACAAAACATATATCAGCTAAGCGCGGAAGCCCAACCTACGGGGCGTGGCGTGCGTCGAAATGAATTGTACCAAAACCAGATTTCAATTTCAGTGACAAAACGACCTCGAAACTGGGCCAAAAAGTGGGTAAAGGTGTGCATTGGTAAGTCACATCGAATTAGGGAGACCCACCCCCGGTGGGCGGGGCGTTCTCCAAAAAAGCAGTGCTTTATGAAAAATTTCATAACTCGGTTTGGAGAAAGCCTATAGAGAAGAAAAAAGTCAGCGTAGTGGAGCAATGTCTAAGGTGTTCCCAGTATATATGACGTAGGCGGAGGCCCGCCCATAATGGGCGGAGCGCGCTCTGAAGTGTACAGCATTTTCTACAAGCCCTCATAATTCGGGTCGGAAGCCTTATGAGCCGGAAAAGGGTGGATAGAGGTGGGTGGAGGAGTGGAGGTCAAGTATTCATCGGTGGGCGGAAATTTGCGGCGAAAATCAAACTCGGTTCCAGAATTTCCGAGAGACTGTGAAAAGTGGGTAGACGGTCGAGCATGGATAAGGTGAAAACTGAGTCAGCACGAGAAATTCATGATTAAGAGTAATTGCTTGAGAAAAGATCTAGACGCCGAGGGACTGAAAAGGTGCTTCATCTCCCCCACAAATAATTCTGTTAGCGGTGATTTCATGATATAAAGTCGATATGAACATCTTCAATGACATTTCACTTTGCATGATAGCAGGAACTTCTTGTTTGTCAATTCTACACCTTGCAGCCCACTTCTATGAAGTGAACAATTAATCGCGAGAAAAAAAGCTCCTCCAATTAGGAATTGGCCGATCATGGGTCACAGCCGAGTACAGTAACTTGGGACACTAACAAGGGAGGTCGTTCAGGGTAAGCCAAGCTTTTTCAAAATGCTCTCTTGCATGACATTTGGGCACATGTGGGAACCCACAGAACCATGGTTCATTTTTCCTGAACGGCCCTCTGAATACCAAAAAAGGGTCCTAGTTCGATTCCTCGTGGTGACAAAATTTTTGCATTTCGAGTTGACGTTTCAAAATTCGCGCAAAATGGAGTTAGCATGAATAATGAGTACCATATTCATGATTAGGACCGTCAGTAACCCTTACAAATAGACTTTGATTAAAAAACTGGTGAAAAAGTTGTGACATCACAGTGGGGCCGTTTGGTGTCACACCTTTTTCACCAGTTTTTTAATCAAAGTCTTTTTGTAAGGGTTACTGACGGTCCTAATTATGAATATGGAATTCATTATTCATGCTAACTCCATTTTGCGCGAATTTTGAAACGTCAACTCGAAATGCAAAAATTTGTCACCACGAGGAATCGAACTAGGGACCCCTTTTTGGTATTCAGAGGGCCGTTCAGGAAAAATGAACCATGGTTCTGTGGTTCCCACATGTGCCCCAATGTCATGCAAAAACCATTTTGAAAAAGCTTGGCACACCCTGAACGACCTCCCTTGTAAGTTTTATTGAAGACAAAAACTCGTGTTACATTGATTTCCCTTATTTACAAAGTTTTATCGGTTACTTATTGGCCGACATCGGTCATGTGTTGAGATTGCAAAGCAGGGTACCTCTTTTCGAGTATCAAACGACCTTCGAATTCCCAACCAGTCTACCATCACTTCTTATGGGATGCGCCACGCGCTCTACATATTCTTGAAACCGTCGTAGCATTTGATTGCGAATCTACTTATGCAATATGAGGACCAATAGTTGCATAAAGCGATTCGATCCGGGATTTGACTTGGAATGGTCTACGACCCTGCTTGCCACTACATTGCATCCAACCCTTTTCTTCGCTCTATTCTATGATATAGCGTTTGGCATAGATAGAATGGTGGATGGAAGAAATTGGTAGAAATTACTGTTGACCAAAGCGGTTGCGAGGCTCTTTGCCGATTGGGCGCGCATCCGTTATTGAGTGATTTTGGGTTGAAATTCGAGAATTATCGAATCGCTGGTGATTGTGGCGACCCGCAGTGTCAGATCTGGTTCTGTCGATCGACTGCCACCTTTCGGACTTTATTTTACACTTTCCAAATCTCTCTCTTCACTCCTCAACGCTTCCTTTCTAGCGGTCGACAATAAGGACGTCTTATAAATATTTTGCTGAACGAATATTCATTTGAAATACATATTTCATTAATTCGTGCAATACCTAGGCATGGTACTGGCCTAAGCCTCATGGTTAATGTGTAGCAACAGCTTGATTCTCCAAAAAGCCCAGAAAGCTTGAGGCTATTCCAACAAGGGAGGGGGGGGTGGTGGATGGAAATGAGGAGAAGGTTAGGTATCTTGTGCAAAGCAGGTGCAGATCACTCAGAGGAACTCGATATATGGGGATTCTCGTCCATGCAAGGGTGGGAAAGGATCTCTGGTGTGGGTGGACCACTTTTTAAAAAGGCAAAAAGCTATTTTTGCATCGACGAAATCGTTGATCTACCCCGGAGCTCGTTTCTACTGCGCTCGTCTGAATATTTCACCCTGATTCTTCGCACCATCCGGAAGTGAATGCGGTCCAGTAACTCGTGAAATGTCCTTGTGCAGAATTGGGACTACCGTGACATGCACGAACTATTGCACCAAGGAGTCTCTCATTGGTATTTCAGAATAAACCTGAAACTTTTCAGAGCCACTTCTTTCTTTTGATCTTCTGAGCATTATAGGGCGCAGTTGGGGACGCAATGTTAATCGGCATTTCATGTGTCTGGATACCTCTCCTACACATGGCGTATGAGCTGAACTGCACAGCGATTCGACCGTCATCATAAACAACATAAGCATTTATTCGAGTACTGGGGGCATAGAATGACTTGAGGAATAAACAGCCCAGTTTGGCGTGATCAACGGGCCTTGAACGGCGCTGAATCTGAAATTTAACCCCCGGGCCGAACGCGTTCGAAGTGGAGCCACTTGTCAGTACAGCCTTCATTTCACTTCTGCTTTCGATTAACACTAGTATCTCTGCATAAATATTTCCATTCTTACAACAGCCGCAACTTGTTCTGTCTTTGCAAGGGGCCGAAAATTCGATTATCCAGTACGTATCGATTTTTCATCACTTCCAGTCTGTGTAGTGCTCGCGTTTCACTACATTCCCGATGCTCAGGT
>MU895317.1:0-11118 GCA_036418205.1 Ostertagia ostertagi
ACAAAACAGCGGCGGTACAGGGCAGAAATGCGTCGAGGATGAATGAGGTTCGTAATACTTGCACTAGAAAGTACGAAGAGCGTGAGTGGCCCAGAAGCCTTTTTCCTCTTAATTTTGACATCCTTTGAATATGCAGAGGTAGTTAAAAGGGGGCACTCCCTTCCACGTCAAGGATCGACGTTATAGCACTCGCCCAGCTCAAACTCGACACTTCCATCAGCGGTCTTAAGAAAACGTTTCATTGTATCGAACAGCTTCATAATATCCTTGGCGGGACCAAAAGAATTTGCTTCGGGGACATGATGCAAGAGGTTGAGCTCAGCAAGTCCTTGACGTGCTCTATTCTGACCTGGTCTAAGATTCTGGTCAGCTAGGGATGCTGCACAATCAAAGCTTCAGCCCTCAGGAAGGCGTCCACCACTTAATCGGAAATTATGTAGCAGCTTCAGGCTGGAGCGATTACGGTAGGCCTCCTTGAGCTCGACGGTGATGGCAGATGACGTCATATTCTGAAGACGGTGAGGGCAGTGAAGGAGGGCCTGCTTCTACTTATGGAGGGACACCTAGGAATATTTCGCCGTAAAACTTTCATTAGCACGGCAGCACCCTTGAACATACAGGGGGGGGGGCAGAATAATACATACTCCCTCACATTCGAGAAAGGATCAATAGCCCTGTTTCAAATTCAATCCAACAGGATTTTAAAGGGCATATCCGGACTTATCAAAAAAATTTCATGACAGGTGTTTACATCGAATGTCGTAAAAATATTAAAATATTCAAACATATACATCATGAAAATTTGCCACGGAACCGCTGTGCACGGTTCCAGCTCAACGAAGTTTTTGGCGTGCCTTGGACAATATTACACTATCTGAAACGCTAGTCGGGAGGGGTCTTGCGTAAATAGAGCTACTGCTCCTGTAAAGCTATGCGTAAGTCGAACAATTTAAGCAATTATGAGCAGCACCGCGTCGGAGCTATTACCGTAGCCCTCGGTTCCCGACATCGATGACAGATGGCGGTGAGGGTAGTGGAGGACCTGATTTTCTGCATGGGAGTTACACATGAGGAGATTTGCCTCTAACCGTCTACAAACGGCAGCGTCGTGTGCGACGAAAGGTTTGGTGATGCACGCCATGGAGAAAATTTTTTTTTCCGCTCCCTCTTAATGTGGCAGCCTCATATTTCCCATCCCGCGTCGGCAAGGTAGCCGATTCTGGACGAGTTCACATAGGGTTTGAATGGCAACCTGCATGAAGATTTTTGACGTGAACTCTTTGAACTCACCATTCCTTCGTGCCGCGGGGCACTTCAAAATTTGGCACTCACAAGTCCGAAATGAAAGATCATGTAAACTAGTCATCTCATTAAAGAGAAATATTACATATTCATATTATATTATTCATATTATTAATTATATATTATTATAATATCCATGTAGAGAATTACCTTGACGTCATTAGGATTATCTAACTGGACGCTGTCCAAGAAAATTGCAGTGGGCTTGTAGGCTGAACTCAAAGTCACAAGCGTCGGCTTTGGATGAATGCCAGTGAGGAAGTGCTCGAATAGATCACGATAAGTCAAGTGGGTTCACGTGGATGATTATTATGGCGATGGATTTCTGAGATGTGCCTCTTAAGCGGCTCTGTCGGGAAAAAACCTCCGCCGTTGCTCAAGTGTATTGGCTTGTTTCTTAGCGACCACAATGACATTTGAATAGCAATACTCAACTGTAAGAACGACATCATCACCTATGTCGATGAGCTCGTATTGTTCAGGGCTTTTTTGATCAGAAAAATATTAGGACCTCCTTTTATCCGTCGTATTTTCCCGACTACAGCCGTGCGACCTCAGCTATTCTGACCAGTTGGAGGCACGTCTCCTTAGCAAGCGCTGCAACAATTCGCCGATCATCGATGCTGGCATCAAGAGCATCTAGTACATATTTGTGAAAAAAGAGAGCTGCTTGGTGACCAGCGTTTCGTTGACGCGTTCTGTATCGGACCGTTCTCGACAAACGATAAAATCTATTCAGGACTTCAATTAAGATGTTTGCTTTCATCTTTTCTGCTAATCTTTTTTTTACAAAGCCTCTTCAATATGTTTTCGGGAGCGAGATCTCCGAGTTACAATTGTTGTCGTTTATGCCATTATCACTTGCCAGATCCAGTGCGCAGTGAGGGGGGGGGGTGGGAGGACTACTTACCAGACGACGTCAAGGTCTGCCTCGATGGTGGTTGCCCGCACAAGAAATGTAGGAGTTAACCCAAGGTTTTAGTCGATGTTTTGCAAGAGATTAGTGAGTCAATGAATTTCTTGAAATCAACGCGACTTTGCCACCGTGCTCTTCCCCATCTGCTTGACAGACCTTTTTTTTCAAAAATTCGGCTTCGTGTACGGGAAGGTGACAAAGGACAATTATAAACCACGTCTGAATACAAACTATAAGTAAAAAAGTGATAGCTAGTGGTAAAAGATGATAATGATTGATAGTAAATTCCCGTCAATACCGAAATTGAGTTACAGTGAAATAGGCAGAGCTGGGGAAAACCTATAACAAAGACTTCATTGAAGGAGGAACACTCGTCTGGAAATCACTTCTACTTTAGGGCTGGTCGCCTAAGGAGAAGGGGAGGAGGTGGGAATCAGGCGGAGCCTAAGGTGCTTCTATGCGTTGAATTGCCTTATTAGCATGTATAATAGCTATAAATTGGAATTCATTATACACGCGTAAAATCAATGCTTATTCAGAAGTGCAGAAGCCGACAAGGCAAAAAATCTTTAATAATGGCTAAATTGGCAACTTAATCGTGCCTAACGTCACAGTTTCTCAGAATATTTATTCATGGTTTTTGGTGAAACGCTCACGCTCGTTACTGAGCAGCGTCATAAAGCATGTTACCAAAGGATGTAAGGGAATATTCAAATTTTTATTTATATTATTACTTAAAACAGTAAATGGTGTTATCTCATTTCGAAAGCAGCGAGTTAAAACAACATTAGGGCCATTTCTATTACGGTACCGGAAGCAGGGTCGGTCCTATCGTTGCTACTTTTCAAAAAGTTTTACGACCCCCTCCCTCATGAAATGTTTCATACGACCCCTCTTTCAAAGACCAATTTTACCCCAAAAAATTACCGTCGAGCGGGGGGGGTCGCGCCGCGCGCCGCTCCTCACTCATCACATGCAACTTCTTACAACCGAAGCAAGTACGACCCCCCCTCTACAAACTCATCAAAATACTACCCCCCCCCGTTGCTACTTGTAGCAACATAGGGTTGACCCTGCTCCGGGCAAGTAGTATGATATTTGATTGCTTATAGAAAAGTGTAGTGAATAGATTTTTCAGTAAGATTTCAGCAATCAAAACAACTGTGCAGAGCGTAATCCGAAATGGGTGCCCCCGGTCAAAACACAATGGGTGCCCGCCAGTCAAATACAAATTTCCAATTTTTTGATGAACGCTCCCACCGTGGGGCTCAACATCTATTTTCCCCAGTTCTCTCAGATGTGATGTCTTCAGAGCTTTCTGCCTTAGAAGCCCTACACAGAAGTTCCGCAGGATTCAAGTCTGAAGGGTTTTGTTGGCCATACATCTTTGTTCCAGCGTTCGGAAAAAGTGACGAAGGCCGAAGGGATTCGTTGATTTTGATCCGTGGACTGGCCAAAGTTCTACTGCAAAACAAAATATTCTGACACGTTTCAAAGTTGATTTTAATGTTTTTTTTCAGAAACATGAGAGGTGTTCTACCTTCAGAAGTTGTCCCAGGCCAAACCATCCGCTGACTTTGAAGCAGACTGGCAAATTCTTATTCATAGGAGTTCCTCCAAGTCGGGAAAATCAGCTTTCGATTATCTGCGTTTTAGGTAAATCCACACTGATTTTTTCTTCCTTGATCCATACGATCCCCCCAAGCCGGCCCGTGTGAACTGCTAAGTCTTCCATTTCTGCAACATGCTCTTTTTTGCAGTTTCGCTTTAACTTCTGACGCTCGACAGCTCGAGAGAGACGATACTTTACGAAGTTCAGTCTTATTTAGCAATATTTTAGAACTCTTCAATCGCGATATTTTCGTCCAACGCGATTTTTTGTCGTACTGTCTTATTCGTGGTGAATACAGCTCCTCTTGGCATTTCTGCTGCAAGACATCTCCGGTACACAACGTGCGCATGGTTGCGAGTGCCACGATATCGCGATATTCTGGCAGCAGCACAACGTTGACATCTTTATTAAGGCATAAGTTAGAAAACAGAAAAAGCTGATATAGGCACTTATTGCTTGCTAATTAACCTGTGGAATTAAAAAAAAAAGGAATTAACTGGCCATCCTTACCAACCACCCTGGATGTAATGGGCAAAATTATGCCCTACAAAGCTGCTACGGGCGCTCAAAGACGCTGTGAGCGTTCTACGTCCGGTTTTAAGACTTCACAATAGAAGAAATTCCCCGGTTGAAATCAGGAGGATCTCAGTTCGGTAAGGACGATATTGCTGTCCACTAAATTCGAAGATGTCCAGCGCACCGGCTCAAATGTTCGGCAAGTGCGGTAGGAGTAGGTAATCGCTTCGACCGCTCTCATTCCCTCGTCCGCAACATGATGGTATCTGCGATCTCTTGTCCGGTGTACTCTCTCACCTGTACTCTCCTCTCCGCGCTCAATGTCTCACTGCCTCAGCGCAGCTGAATTCTGAAAGTGGGGAATCCTGCAATTTTAATGTTTTTGACGGACTCTTTGTCTTTCTTGCTATTATTTGATTACTATTCATTGGGAAAGACTATTACCACTTTACAAAACCATCTTATTTTTTGTACAAGAGTCGCAGTAGGTTTGATTGTGATGTTTGCCTTTGGACGACGGCAATCCGAGGTGTACTACTGTTTCACGTAGTTCCCTTCCACTCCTTGTCGTGCATGCATTGCTATATCACTACTGCATGACTCACTGTTAGTATCACTTGTCTCTAAGTGACGAGTTGGATACGTCCCCAATTACAGGAACCCGGATGAAAAAGGTAGGTTCCTGGGCAGACAGTTCTCCTTGTTTGAAGCCTTGAGAAGCACCTGAGAGCCGCATGGCCTCACTAAGCCAACGTAGAAGAACTCTCGATGACCAGGAGGGACAAGGTCGAATTATGCTCTGAGAAAAGATCACATCTAATTAAATCGATCACGAATCCATAGAAACGATGGAAATTTGCTCAGGATTCCGTCATTTTTTGGAGTAAGGTCTAGGAGCATTGAGCAAGCCACTATAAACTTCTAAAAGAAAATCTACAGAATCTGCGGAAGTTTCGTACTTTTCTCTGTCTCAGTTAGGTTCTATGTGGATAGATATATGGGAGTAAAACTGGTGAGGAATCGTTGGTGAGAGCTAAGCATGGCAAGAGGTAGGAGTAATTTTGGCAGCAAAAGTCTCCTCAACACGTGACTCACCTGGTATGGTGGGACCGTGGACGATAGACCGTTTCCTTGCGAGTCTTCCGATTGCCTAGAGCCGTTAGGGATTTCTCGTAAATGGCCTGTATGGCATCGAAAGGTGGAGGACTTCAGGAGCTGTGAAGGTCGATCTCAGCGCGCGAACGCGCACATCCGTGGATCAGGCGGTGAAGGCTCGGATCAACGCGCATGGATGAAATGGAGGGAGTCCACTGGAATCCTCTGCGATCGAAGGTGCTCCAGAGCGCTCAAAGGGAAGGTGTACCGACAGTGGTAAGGCCTGCGATGCTCTACGGCAGCGAGTGCTGGCCCCTGAACAAGAATCACGAAAGGCAGCTTCACTCCGCCGAAATGAGGATGCTGAGATGGGCCTGCGGCTTTTTTTTTTGGACGAGCAAGAGAGGAGGCCCGAACGAGGAATGTAGGAGGAGAACATGACGAAGGTAGGGAACAGCGACTGCGATGGTATGGGCATGTGCTAAGGAGGCCACAGGATCACCGATAAGAACAGCAATGGACTTCGAAGCGCAAGGCAAGCGACCGCGAGGAGCCCCAAAGAAGAGGTGGAGAGACGTCATCAAGAAGGACCTACTGAAGTCATGGCCACAGCAGAAGATGCCCTGGACAGAACAAAGTGGCGACGACTGACAAAGACAGCGGACCCTGCGACTGCGCGGGACTAACGCTAGGAGAAGAAGGTCTGGTATGGCGCCCGGTCTTGAAGTGAGATATGTGAATTGCAAAACAAGTTCGGGTCCCGGAAGCCGCGAACTTCTGGCGAAGCGATGTCAAAAAAAGGAGGCTGATGGATGATTCATGCAGCATGAACAATGAGTTCAAGTTTGCTCAAAGTCACGAATAAACCCCCTACCATGCGCGGAACACGCCAGACTGGCTTACTTTGTGGCTTCTAGAGAGATGGTGGTTAAACTGCTCTTCAGAGACTTCGGGTGTCATGGGTTGACAAAGCAATTGTGGTTCGCCTGAGTACCCCCTTATCCATTACTAACTATTTTCAACTTGGTAGTTTGGAGGATACGAAATTGCTCAAGGCAGTGGGTACGATGGCTGAGCGGTGCGGTTTTGAGGACGTTATTGGGCGTCATTGGTGGAAGGCCTTAGGAGGTGAACCCAAGTACACCCCAGCGCACATGCTCAGTGACGTCATCAAAGCTGTACCGTCTCTCAGCCGTCGCGACCACTCCATTGAGGATTCACAAACAGTAGTGCTCCTTGCGAATATCTTTTCTTAGTCTGAGACTAATATCTTTCTTTCATAGCCTTTCTTTCATAGCGTAAAGTGCGAATGACAACTTCCCAAGAGATCTGGAACACGGGACTCGGGATCTTCGAGCACGGTTCCCCGAAGCTGATCGTCGCAAAGCTACTACGTATGAGACCGTATGGGCGCTATCGCAAGATACGGAAGCATTACGATGTAAGCGCACTTAAAACCGCGTGAGACATGACTTTTTCTCAAAAGTAGCCCTAAGCCCGTAGGCCAGGGAGGAGAGGCTCAAGAAAGCGTAAGCAAGTTTCATTCTCTCCAGAGTCCATGTCCTTAGGCCTAGGATGCCCCCGTATACTGCGATAGCGCCACCGTATGTATTAACTTAGATACTTCCAAAATCCCGTGAAAAAGCAAGAAGAAAGAAGAGAGGAAGAGCCATGATAAAGTGGATATCAGTGAAAGACACGCAAACGGGAAGTGGGCGCTAGACACCTCAGATTATGCGACCTCTAATTGCATAAGCAATGTAGTCAAAGTAAGTGAATCAGGCAGCAATATAACACCTTGGTTAATATTTCCGTTGATGAAGGGCAATCTAATAACGACGTCGAGATCTTGGGTCCCTTTACAAAGTACTTCTTTGTTGGTGTGGGTCTGTTCCCTTAATAAGGGAACGGTGTATAAGTAAGAAAGCAGCAAGAAATCAAATCAGTGTATTTACTTATGCGTAGAGTTTTATGGCGTCCTATTCTCGTGATTTTCATATCGCAAAAGCGCCATGTTTTATCCAGTCCCATGGTAAGCCATGCATTCGACTTCCACTCAGATTTGTCGAAGCATTTGGGGATGTTCTTTCTTTTTGAAGTGACTTCCACAGGCTTACTGTTCATGGCTTCGTAATTCAGGGCTGTTGTTTGCAACATGCCTATAATGATTACATCGCGGCTAAGTATTTATTCGACGCGAGAGTTAAGCTTGGGCCGTTCAGTAATAGTGTGGCCACTTGTCACTTAAAGGCATGGGCCACAATCAAGTTAGGTTGTTATATGGTCTCATACAGTGATGCAAAAAGGACGTCAATGAAGAAAAAAGCACAAGGAACCACGAAAATCTCTGTTATTTGGTTGTTGTTGTACCAAAAAGTCCTTGCTTTCCCTTTGAGACTGAGCGTGGTGCGATGGAGAGATGCAGCGCCACAAGTAGAGGGGAACGCGAAAGAGCAGGTCGTACGAGGGGGCACAGACGCCACACATGCTGCGCACGACAGGAATGGCAGCAGACATTCTTCGATTTATCGCGAGCCCGTGCCTTTAACCTATTCGCATCTTCAATTTACCGTTGCCCCTAGCCCATCACCACGCTCCCCTAATTTTCTATTAAAGTTCGAGTAACGTCTTACCAAAATAAAACCGCATAAAGTAAGCAACTCCAACGGATTGGATAAAAGAACAACCAATGTTTGGGAAAATGATCATAAAATAATTTGAATTTCAAGAAGCATTGAATAGTAAATCCTGAAGTGTGCTCCAGAAAATAAAAGGAGTAGTTGCGACGACGAAGGGGGGCCGCTCACATATGCTCTCCTAAGTCTAAGCTCAGTAAGCCTTCAACTAGCCCCGATCTTAAATAACTCGGCCACGCTTTGACAAATTTTGAAATGTCGGCTTAAAGGTTGAGTTGGGCCTCCTATTCACTGGATGCATCGTGTGAGCATTCAATCGACTTCACGAATCCGGGAATAAGCAGAAATCCTGGCCTATCTCAGAACCTTCACTGGTTGAGGAGCACTGCTCCCATTTGATGCCTTATTGAGTAACCTTGTCCACTAACTAAGTGAGCTTGTCAAGCAAATTAAAGGTAATATGAAGGCGACGGTTGTCTGACAGACGAGGGTTGTTGAAAGCCGTTGCAGTACCACGTGTTTGGATTAGGATTCCCACCATAAAAAAATCTGTACGGCACAGCAGAAGAATACACACAATATCGAAATGCCCATCTTCCAAGAAGACCGAACATGAAAATTATTGATAATCGGTAATATTTGATAAGCTGACCACGACCTTTAAGTTCCCTTAGAGTTTGCCTTTTGCAGAGGAATTGGACGATTGCCGCTGCAATAACGGTACGGACTTTCATTTTCGGTCCAATTTCGACCAGAATTAAAGGAAATTTCCACTGCATTCAGAGAAACAAAGCGTGCTTCGGACCAGGAAGCAACGACTTCCTGGTCCAGAGACTACTTGGCGACAGAAAAACAGGAGTCATAAAACAGGAGATTGGAAATGCCTTCGATAAACTACGCTTGGTCGGAGGAAAATCAGAAAGCGAAGGTGGAGATGACTTCGGAATAGGCCACATTTTGGATTTTAATCCACTTTGCAGACTCGAATGAAATGAACAGCTGCAAGAGTGTTCCTCAGAGAGAAGAGTGGACGTTTCAGCACTCCTTGAGTAAGTTCCTGAACCATTCAAAAAAGACTTGTGAAAGGTAACGAGAAGTCTAAATTATGAACTCACCTGAAGGGGATTTAAATTAAAGGAGGATTTTATGATAAGAAAGGAGGTCCAAGAGGGGTAGCATACCTAATGGAAAGGCAGGCGGTCGATCCCGACCCGCGCTAAAAGTGAAGATATCGGAGCCTTTGTTCTGAAATCGCTCATTTTGGCACTCCTCGAACATCATCATTCGAGGTGCGCCATGCATTCTACTTCCAATATGAATCAAAGTGATGTTGGAATGCAGTATGTCTCTTTCCTTTGGGTGGGACCGAAGGGAAAAGGGAAAGAGGCAACTGATCCATGTGGTCAGTGGTTTATTCTTCCTACCCCGTCCTCACTCCATATAAGTTTGGTGGCAGATAACCTTACCAAGAAGGATGAAGGAATTAGTTGGCTTCAGCTGGATTTGATCCAGGATTTGTCTGCGGAGTACGCACGTAATTATTGCGGCACCTGCCATTACACTCATCCGCGTAATCGATTTGAAAGTAGCTCCAAAGAAGGCCTATCTAGGGATTTTGCAAAGGGTCCCTAACAGAGTCAACCGTCCGTTGGACAAAGTCCGGGGAGGTGGGATCGTATTCGCAAGGTCGGAGGCAGCGTCAATCTTGCACCAACGGGGTCCCCCTGCCCGACGGCAGTTTTGGAGGGCGAATGGGGGTGGAGATCGTTTATCTGTGACCTGGTGACAGGGTCAACCGTAAACGTTGGACCGATGTTCACCGCTCTCCGCGCCGGCATTCACTCTCGCCACCCGCGAGCCGTCTGTGTCTCCGTGCGTACGTTCACTCTCGGCATTACTCTCGTCGTCGCGTTGGACTTTGTCCAACGGACGGTTGACCCTGCTCCTGACCCTCAATGATGAATGGAGAGGGTGAAAATTTCGAAAAAGTGCCAACTGTAGGGTTGACCTGGGGGGGGGAGTGGGAAGTCGTAAGTCAAGGTCCTCTAGAAAGGAAGGGGTCGTGAAATTTTTGAAATTTCCAACGTGACTGTTGACCCTGGTCCCTAATTTTAGAGTTCAATTCTGCATGGTGTTTTTATGTTCCAAACGATATAACTCATAATGTATGCGAGAAACAGTTGCGAGCGCGATGTTCAATATCACCCTAAAATAAGCGTTTTATTATTGCGTCGTGCGGCGATGTAAACAACACATTATTTATAAAAAGATGTTCTCATCGAATGTTTTTCAGTGTTTGCATTTGCGCTTAAATGGATTTTCTAAGCAAATTCCTGGTCTTTTTCTCTGGAAGGTAGAGCGCTAACGAAGGTGCAACTACCATTAAAGGCATGCCCCAGGATCACATTGGTGTGGCTCTTGTACACGAATGCGAATGTATTGGTGCGAAGTGGGCCGGCAGTAAAGAAAAAAGGAAAAGAATCCGTCGAAAACGCTTAGGTTAAGGGCTCACTCACCTTCCTAATCGGCTGTGCTAAGGGAATGAGAGACTAAGCGCGGAGAGGAGAGTATGAGGCGAGAGAGCGCTACAGATGAGAGAGCGCCAGACAACAGCCTGATAAGAGAAAAAAATCTGCAGCTTCAGCAGCTTACTTTGCAAGGCCCAAGCGCTCTTGTCGGTTGGTTTCCGTGCACGGAACGCCACATTTGTGATTGTCCTCTAGGGGTCTATACTACAGACCGAAGAGAAGCGTTCACACGACCTCTGCCTGGGTTGTGCCTTTAACATTAAACTATGCCCAAATCGTTTGCCGCTCCAAAACGGCTTTCATTTGACAAAGCTGTTTTTTGTACAACCTTCAAATTTCCCTAGAGAAATAAATATGTATTGAGAAGAGGTGGCTCATAAGAAACGCATCACAACAAAAATATGCAAATTTTGTTTGCTCTTAGAATAGATATGCACAATTATTCGAGCTTTGCAGACAAACAAGCCTCCCAATCCCACAAACTGGCACTTTTTCGCCTAGGATAGGCCATGC
>MU895320.1:0-11573 GCA_036418205.1 Ostertagia ostertagi
CTAAAGAAAACTGTGGCTTTTTTAGCTCGACACTTTTCTGACAAGAAAAACAACACTGTGACAAACAAAATGCTGGTAATAAGGCAAGCTCCAAAAATTCATTGCCAGCGACTTTACCCTCAATAGATTTTGTGAAACTGTCACACATTTATTGCCAGCGTCTTTGAGAGAATCCCCAAAAAAATGCCGTTATCTTCTGCCGCTTCGCTTTCCAGAGATCACTTTTTAGGTCAGTGGAATTTCTCTATGAATGGTTTCTGTGATTAATTGCAACTTCAACCTCGAGAGGAAGAGAAAATGCAGTTATCTTCTGAAACTTCGCTTCTCATCTACGGGCTCACTGAGATGGCAGTTTGCACCCCCCTTGCTTCTATTCCGACCAAGCCTTTCTCGTCTCGGCGAGTGATGAATGGCTGCGACAAGGCGACAAAAGTACCATCATGAGCGCAAAGTATTCAGTACGGGACAAACATGCTCAAGAGTCCATACGATCTCAAATGCCAGTTGAATGCATGGCGCAACGCCAATTATTTCACTGCATATCGCCTGATCCATAGAGCTTCGCCACGACAAGGGTAAATTCCATAGAGTCTAGGAAGCTATTTCTTTGCAGTCACTAGTGAGAGGGAAGGAGGGAAAGAGGGGTGGTGAGAGGGTCGTGTGGGAGATCGTCTACAACTTGGCAGAAAGGGGTAAAATTGCAAGGTGTTCACGGGGTTGTTACCACTTGAAATTCATTGGGGTGTCTCCAGAACAATGCTGGGACATGGGCAAACTTTTTGCCCCAGACGGGAATCAAAACCGCACTCCTTCGCATGGCGAACTGCGATCAGAAACAGCTCTTGATAATCAAAAACAAAGGGAAATCAAAAACAAAAGGAAATCAATATAATCGATAAAATCAATTTTCTGCAATCACCTGTAGCTGAAGTAGTCGTCCAAAAGAATTTCGGAGTACTGCGAGGCGTCGTATATAGATGGCGATGAATGCGTTGAGTATGAGACCAATAAATGCCGTCTGAAAAATCAATAAATATGTATCTCGAGTTTTCCTAATCTCATGTTCGCTATGGTTTTCGTGGACCGTGTTGTTCACGGCTCTGGCCACAGGTAACAAGTACAATTATCGGTTCTATGTAGTGGTCAGAGACTTCTGCACTACGGACTCCACAACAAAAGTGACGACGTCTCCCAAATGACTGCGGCATGTAATTTATTCATATAGATAGCTGATAGTTGATAAAAACAGTATTTGTGATTAGTGACAATTGACATAAGAATTGAATTGAATTTGAATTTTAGGACCAATAAATTTCGTCACTTGTGTTGTGAAGTCTGCAATGCACACACGCCTGTCAGCCGGCTGCAAAAGGTACCTATTAGGGAGTCTTTGAGCGATAATAGGTAGAGAAGGAATAGAAAAATCAATCTGAATCACTAAAATCAAGGAATTCGTTCTCTTGTCCAGTCGACTGTGCTACGGCGGCGAGACATAGTGCAGCGAGAAGAGGGAATACGCGAGAGTGCACGTCAATTGAGAGGGCACAGACACGACCTATTCTGCGAAGAAGTAAAAATGGCAGCGGTCCGGTAGCCAAAGCAAAGCGCTAACGTCTTTGTTGCTCATTTTCGAGTCATGACAGTGCCACGATTCCTGCGCTTGGAGACCGCGCTACCTCACTACGGAGAGGATTGCTCTGAGGCCCTAACTGCGAGCCTTGCCTCGAAACAGTCTATCTGCCTAGGAGTAGTATCGAATCCAGCCCCTCATCCGTTCCAGGAACGCTCGGCGCGGCCGATTTCAACACCCTGGCGGTGGAATTTGAAGCGCCTGGTGTGCCAGGAACCATTGAAGAACAAAAAGCGGTAGACAAGGAACTCTGCATGGTTCAACGACAATGAGATATTAAACTCAGTCAGCTGGAAAGGTGCAATGGACCACGTCGAGCTAGCCGATCTCTCGATTCGATAATAACCCCCCCCCCCCAGCCTAGGAAACTAGTCAAACCGTCCTGAATGAGCTTTTTCAAACGGTTCTCTATATCCATTATTAAAACTTCATCGCTGATTTTTTTCACCCACTGTCGAAAAAATTGCGTTACCAATATTCAATAATGACCAAAAGGTCACCCCCCCCCTCCCGATGTATTCAAAAGGACGATTGCCCAGTAGGAACAGCCCTTTCAGATGTTTAGACCATTTCTACAAGATTCTAAATGACAAAGAAATCGAAGGCACACAACATTTAAGCGAAATGGGAAAAAATCGCTACGAAATAATAAAAAAAACTGGTTGATGCTTCCCTTGATGGCTTGTTAAAGGTAAAGAGGGGGGGGGGCGCTTGGTCGGAAGCGATTCCGATCACTACTTTTTGTCTATAGGCGATCAAACCCCAAAAAACTGCTGTTTTCATCTCCTAGGGCGAAATAAGTGGGAGAATTTTTGTGAGATTTTATACAGTGAAGTTAACATCAGCTTGTGGGCGCCACTACATGCATTGGCCAGGTGCGCATTCAAAAACTGATACGATTTTGAACAAAGGTTGAGTATGTGGCGTATCTCAAAGCGATTGAGCTACTATTGGTAATTGCATCCGTCAATAAAAAAACAACGGTGGAATGAAAATTGCCAGAACTCACAATAAAAATTACAACCGCCGCTATACGGTCCTCGTCCTGCACAGCTGCTCTGTTCATTTGGACATTATTCATGGCCGCTGAAATGTAGAATTTCTGACTGAGAAAATTATAGAAATCGACGAAAAAAAGGAAATAGAACTTGAGCAATTTTTTACGATCTGCTACAATAAGTCTCGAAAGAAGTCAGAAAAAAATTGTACATGAAAATCGAAGTAAGATATGCAGAGAATTTTACTATAGAGGCCCAGACAGCAGAATCAACCTTGCGTCGCGCAGTTCTTAGCGGGAGTTTTGCGATTTTGGGAGTCGTATTTGAGGCTGTTGAACTTTGAGTCAAAAGATTGAAGAGGTAGATCGTATTTGTATTTAGAAGTTGAAAGGGTCGTGGTTGCGGGAGGGGATCGTATCTGAAGGTTGTTTTCTTTGATCAGGAAAAACTTCAAAGAATGCTTTGTTCCATCAGTAACATTGACTCTGCTCCTCCTCCAGCTCGATAAAATCTGGGAGAAAAATGTGGCAGAGTTGAGTGGCCCGAACTTGCATGTCAAAACAATTTTATGAAAGCGCATGTTCGGTGAGGTTGCGAAGTGGGAATGAAAGGGGGATGGTCAGACTGGGGAGACCTGAAGTGATGGCGGTGCTGGGAGGTCGTGAAAAGATCCCCTCCTTCCCTCTCTACCTGACAGGGTCAACAACACCAGGGTAGGTGATCCTACCAGGTAGATGACGCAGCGACTAGTGGAACGCTTGCGTAGTCCAAATATCGGTTTCCTTCAAAGAGCTCACTGGCAAGGGGCAAGGTCAAATGGAAACGTTGCCATGTTTGTTTAGGGGAAGCATAAACAGGTGCACGAGAAGAAAAATTGATCTAATGAGGTAATACTGCTGCCCAGAGTCAACCACGACGCAAGTGGAAATTTCAGAAATTATACGAGATTTAATCCCCTACCGTACGCTTTGAATGTACGACACAACAACTTTCCATCACCAACACTAAAATCACTACAGTGATTGTTAGCATAGTATCTGGTTCCGCATAGATATGTCTAATGGAACAGTTAACGATAAGTGCTCCAATTTTATCCTCTCCCCCTCCGCACCGCAACACGACGTCCCCAACCCACAACCCACATCTGCCAAAATAGCTTGGAAACTCAAAACACGAAAATCGAAACTCGAAAATTCCTGACCACATGCCAACTATCGACGAGAAGCAAACAAAAACCAACAACAGAAGCCCTTCCAAAAAATCCAAACAACATCGTAAATTTTTTCAGATTCTCGACCACCGGTAAATCTTCCAACATCGCTTAACCCCTCTACCACTCCTTGGACCATGAGATGAAATTGCCAGGGCATGCGCACGATTTCGATGCAAATTCATGACGTTGAGAATCTTATCTACAGTGCCTACCCCCTCTCCATCCGTTGTCGACTTGTGTACTGCAACTGTTGATAACGGTTTAGAAATAATCAACCATCATGTTGCGGTGAAATTTTGACTACCTCCTAAGGGGGTCCTCTCATAAGATCCTCTCCAGGAACCGATAGTGTAACTGAACTGTTTTGCAGGCCAACGCAGCGCTCGTTAAATTCTCCAAAATTGTTGAGATAGGGACGAGAGCGTATTTAAGATTCCTCAGTGGCCCCGCAAATACCAACCCACAGTGAGGTCGGTCATGATGTCTAGCCTTTTTGTAAGTCATCTCTAACCACTGAACGATAGCAGCTGAAAGAGAGTGCACGCATGTCGTAGAACAAACGGCCATAACGGATGGGCCGACGAACATGAAGTCGGGAAATGGATAGGAAATTGAAAAGCAATGACTTGATAAGAGAAAGTGCAGTGCATGTTCGAAGCGCTGAGGTTCAGCAGGTTGAGGCTGCCTGACAATTGGAAAAGTGAAACAAATGTACATAGATGGAGCAGATGCATTGTTCTGGTAAACACGGTTGAATAACGTTATTTCCTGGGCTTCTCAGAAAAGCAGACTGTGCCAAACAACACCGAAAACAGGCTTGCCAGATGCAATTTGCATCTGCAGACAGTTTTTGTAAGGTCCGCTTTGTCCCGACGGCAAAACATTAGATAGCATTTATTTATTTATTTATTATTACTTATTTATTTATTTATTTATTTGTTTGTTTTATCTACTTACTTTATTTGTTCATTTTTATTATGTCTAGAACGACATGCCGGTTCATAAGGGGAACCAGTAAACAATCAACAAGGAACAACAAGAAAGAAAGATAATCAAAAAGAACTGAGAAATTGAAGAAGAGAGCACTAAGGTTGCACCCTATTGTAAGGAATACTGGAATTCACAAGGACCCACGGCCACAAATAAAGCTGCAGACAAGAACTCGGCAAATTATTCGCCTAATAGTCCAGGGTTGGATATTGCTTGAGGATTCCTCAACGGCACGTCGAGGATTTTCGCCTGATCCTTTACGTTCTCGCGCGCGGATATTCACTCTCGCCACCCGCGAGCCGTCTGTGCTCTCCCCGCGTACATTCACTATCGGCTCTACTCTCGCACAGCAGAGGGCGATGATCGAGGAATTCCTAGACCGTTCTTCACCCTGGTCAGTGCTACGTTTATGGCTCCATGAAGTGGCGGGTATACTAGGGAGAGAGAGAGAGTGAGTGAGAGGGCAATTCGCTATTGATGCAATTATTTCAAGAGCCATGCCATTCCACTTCAACTCGAACTGAGGCTATTTTTCTGTTTGGGACATGGCCTAAACAATTACTTTCGAGAGCCAATCGACGTACAAGTCACTGCTCATAGGGCTATCACAATTCACGGGGCATTAATGATGGCAATTGGAATTTAAATTCGAGTGGAGGATCTCCGTGGCCTGCGCCAAGCTATTTTAATCTTCAGGAAATCCTGCCCGCCTCTAGATCCTAGACCTAGAGGATCCCTAATATTGTGCCAAGCGCCTGCTGATGATAATTCCAGACAAGCCTGGCCCTCCTAGCACTGAAGGTAAATAAATAGCAGTAGACCATAATACCTGGCGCTCTTGACAATTAACGAAACTTGTTCACTGCGTGGTGAACAGCGGTCGACGATTCGTCGCTAAGGGGTTGTGTTGATAAGAAACGCAATTGTAGAGAGACAGGGGCAGTGGAGGTAAGTAGGAGTGCGGAAAATGCCATATTAACCCTTCCAGACGTCACGTGTATAACCGTATACAGGGGGGCCAAAAAAAGACATTTTGCCTATGTCGGACTTCGGCCCTTTTTTCTTCGCAGAGATTGCCGTCGTTGACGGGAGTTCCTCAGCAGAGTATTCCCTAAGTGTCCCTCTATAGTGAACGCAGGCCTCCTTCACTGCCCTCACCGTCTTCAGAATATGACGTCATCTGTCACCGTCGTCAGGCTCAAGGAGGTCTACCGTAAGAGCTTCAGCCTGAAGCTCTTACGCAATTTCGTGAATCGATTTAATGTTGGATAGTTTTCTAGAGGCATTAGCTACCACTGTGCAAATCCCCTCGAAACTAGCTTTCCAGTAAGGGTCGTTATGGTACACGATCCTTCGAAGACCCCATTGAGCTCGACCAGTGCACCATGTTTCCAGGGCAAATTCTTCTGTTGCCGTCCACGTGGGTGGCCAACATGAAGATTTTCTTATAGAATGAAATGTGCTCTTCAATATTAAGTTGGGAACACTCGGTCTCAATTGAGCAAAGTGTGCTTAAATCCATCTGAAAGTGGAGACAAAATGTTTTTTTTGGCCCCCCCCCCCTGTATACAAGTAGGTCGATGGTCCTTAGCGAGACCACCGCTGGATGGAGCTTGCACTGTGCGGCCTATTTCCTCGACGAAATTTTCACTTCCCTCAGTGAGTAATAGCAGATTCATATAACTCTTCTGGATAGGAAATTACTTGAAGATAAAAAAAGCGAATAATTGCGTTCAACTGGAATGTGTTACAAGAAAGAGAAGGAATGGATGCGCCACTCATATGACCTCCACAAAGAACTTTGTACGCAGTTGAATGAGCGCCAACCATTTGAAATCACCTACAAAATCTAAATCAAAATTACGGTAGGACTTACTTCGCACTAGTTTACTGGCTCTGAAGGAAATGGAGCTTTCGTCAACCAGGGAATAGTCCGATCTTGAACCGTGTAAATAGGGTCAACCGTAGGTCTATAGTTTACGGAGGTTGTATTTGGGAAAATTTTTAAGGAAAAGGGGTTGCGTTCTAGTTTTCGTGTGTTATTGATGGTGACATAGTGGGTCGTATATGAGATTCCCAGAGATGGGTGTTGGGGGGGGGGAAGCGGAGAGGGAGGGAGGGGAGAGGTCGTGCAACGTTGAAGGGGTCACCTTGGATATTGACATTTTTCGACTGTTCTGATGAATTCTGAAGCAATAGGTAAATGGACGATATTTGAGCATTTGTCGCTTCATTGGACAAATTACCCCCTCCCGCGTCCCACTCTGCGACCGTTTTGGAGGAAAAAAGTGGACGGAATTGGGAGCATTCTGCCGGTCACAAAATCAAACACTATAGATCAATTTACCGAAATAGATGTGGTGGTGAGGGTGACGGTTAGGGGGAGGGGTGTGGGTAGAATTCGTATTCGTGGGAACCTCGTCACGTATGGTGATTAGGAATCGCATCGACACGTCGAGCGGGGGGAGGGAGGAGGGGAGGGACGGTGGCAAAATTTTTGGGAATTTTTATTCAACGCTGTGATTGACCCTGTGTTCGCATGATAATCGACATTCTCGGCTATTATGGTTTTTAAACCCGACACTCCAAAAAAAATCATTCCATTTCCTGTCGTTAAAAGGGTTCAAAGACAGCTCATCAAAAATCCAAGGAGTTATCGAAGAAGGTAAGGAAAGTTCCTACCAGGAAGATCTTTCAAGAGGTAGAAGGTTTTTCCA
The DNA here is from genome assembly GCA_036418205.1 of Ostertagia ostertagi. Taxonomy (NCBI): domain Eukaryota; kingdom Metazoa; phylum Nematoda; class Chromadorea; order Rhabditida; family Trichostrongylidae; genus Ostertagia; species Ostertagia ostertagi. The sequence goes on from MU895320.1 coordinate 7,549, forward strand.
GGATAGCCTCTCATATTGTGGGTACACTGAATGAAACTTGAAAATGAGGGTCATTTTTGAACGGTCCTCTTACCTTCAAAATTATTTCCAATAATTTAAAGACGAAGAGGGCTGTGTTCTGTGGTTTTAGGACGGGAATCGGGTTTTTGGAGAGACAAAAGAAGAAGCAGATTGCTGGAATTTTTTTACAAAATTCGGGAAAACTCCAGAAACTTTCTTCTTTTCAGATGAAGCAAGCTTCAGTGGCACTTTTGGGTATCACCAATCAAAATGGTGGCGTTAAGGAACCTTCAAAAATGAGGTGTCCAATTTTGAAATTTCCTAACGTGACAGTTGACAGTGGAACCAACCCAGCTATGAGGAATCTGACTGAAAGGAGGAACAGAACTAAGCGCGCACTCCTCAACCAAAACAAGAACTGCTACCTTGCCAGGTTAGTAGGTTCGTGTATGTTCTCCCAACAGAAGAACGTTTATTCGTAAGAAGGGGCACTAAGAAATTGGTTTTTGTTCCTCGCAGACCACATATGGCATTGAAGCAATTTATTTCCACTTATCCGCAAGGTGTTATAGTCTGAAATCGGAAAACAATGAACTACTTGCATAGCTCAAGCGCAGTCTTCCCAAACAAGCCGTTCCCCAGAACGAGTACCGCAAATGAGTACGTCGTTGTTTTCAGATATACAGTGGCGAATTAACCAATGAGAGCTCCGCGCTACAGCACTGTGGGAAACAAATGACAGAGAAAACTATTGTTGAGCGAACACTAATTTAAAGGAATCTTCCACGGGACATGGACCAGTGGGCGGGGCGGGACCGGAAGTGGTTTTGCGACGAAATGCATGGTAGGTACGGATCCACGTTCATGGGAAGGTTTGAAGTGAATCCTGTTCACGTTCGTGCGTTCGACACGTGGATCCGTACCTACCATGCATTTCGTCACAAAAACTTCCGGTCCCGCCCACTGGTCCATGGTCCGTGGAAGATTCCTTTAAGGGATCACATAGCTGGATGTATCAAACATGAGAGCAGAGGTGCTTAAATGATCAAGGTGAAACTCTATCACAGCAAAGCGCGAAAAAGTGGACGTTTCAATTGTGCGCTCAGGTTGACTTCGAACGAGTTTGCGGTCAGATGATGAGCGTTTCGGGAATAGGAGTCGTCTCATATGGAATAAGAGACCGAGTGAGGATTTCAAGATGAAATGATTCGAGGCGAAATGCACTCTCAGAATGGGGTGTGCGTCATATGGCGCGATCCCATTGGCATTGGAGCGCACAGGCCGTAATTACCACGTCCTGCTGTGGCCGGACAACTCGTCCGCGCAACACATTCTGTTCCGTTCCTCTTGCCTTGGCATCAGGCCAGCGAAGCTATCCACTCTTTTTAGATCTTGGGACTCAGCGAGATTTTTGAGACCCAAATTATCAGATCGATTACTGAAGTCTAGTAGTTGAGTGATACGGACGAGTTGTCCGGCCGCAGCAGGATGGGGCAATTGCGGCCTGTGCGCTCTAATGCCAATGGGATCGCGCCATATGACCGCCTCCCTTTCAGAATGAAACGACCGTATTGATAACGATGTCACAAACTTCAATGACCACGCTTGGGGCGTTCCGGTTTCGAAGGGGGCGGGCCGGTTTCACGTCTGGAGCTCAACTGCGGTGCAATATATCGCATCTTTCGCCACGAAAACGCCCACTCACCGCTTTCGAGGCTCGGCTCCGACTCCACTGATGCATAGGTATGAATACCTTTCAACACTATCACAAGATAAGGGGCATTGTGGTGGCAATGCATCTAAAACCGTGTGAAATATCTCTTTTCGTTGGAAACGGGGCTCAGCCTTGGGCAGGGGCAGCGAGGTTCCATTTTCATTTCCTGCTTCCTCCTGGGCTTAGCCCCAAAGGATGCCCCCGTATATTGCGATAGCATCCACTTTTCCGCTGCACGCCCAGTTTACACGCCAGTTTATCGTAATTACTCCCTTTAAGGGGTAGTTCAACGCATGGAGGCGAGGGTAGGGGAAGGGAGTAAACAAAATAAAATAAATAGACAGAAAATTAGTAAACAAATAAATAAAGCGCGCTAAGCACTTTTCAAGCTTCTGAAGCCCGTCCAAACCAAATGGGTTAACCACTGACCATTCCATCACCTTCGTGTAAACAGCACGCCGGAAGTATCGAAAAAAGAAGGTAAAATGTGGTACAAAACACGATGTGTGATCGTATCACAGTCACAAATTACCTATCATTACCCTACGATCTGGCAAATTGCTCGATGTGAAACTCATTTCAGATCAACAACATGCTTTGCAGTTGTTGATCCCTTCCCATCCACCACATGTTCTCATCAGGAAAAAAAAAACAAAAAAAAACTTTTCTAAACATTTCAACGCTGCCTTACGGCCTTTCCACTTTAATCTATTTATTTATTTATTTATTTATTTATTCACTTATTTACTTATTTACCCCTCATTTATTACTTCAAGGCACTCCTCAGGATCATACCGGCATGGTTCACGCACGCGAAACTAAAAACTGAATCAAAGGCAGGCCAGCTTAAGAAAAAGGAAGAATCCCTTAGAAGCATCAGAATTGAGGGTATTGCTCGAGTCGGCTGTGCTGAAGCAATGAAAGACTAAGCACGGATAAGAGAGGGTAGACGAGAGAGCACAACAAATGAGAGGGCGCCAGACACCAGCATGCGACGAACGAGAAAAATTGAAGCGGTCGAAGCGTTGCGAGAACCTATCGCCATTGTTGCGCACTCTATAGCCAAGAGAATGGGACATCCGCAACATTCGTGAACATTCGAGTTCTATTCTGCAAACGAAAAGAACTCATTTTCCCAGAGCCATGCCCAGCCCAGAGTCTTGGGTTGTGCCTCTAAATTCAGAACGTTCGAAGAAAAAGGGTTCTGAAAGACCCAAGAAAGAGGTGTAGCTTTAGCGTTAAGCCAGACGCAAAAGTCTAGTACACTCGTTGGTGGCTGGCGAACTATTTGAGAAGGATGCCCTAGTGAATGCATCATAAGTTCTGTCCAGATGTCCAGATATTTATCCCCATGCACACAACCCCTAGACGAATAGGTGCGTCGGCGAGCAGAAATAAGCTCTCTTGTGTCAATGGCAATCATCGGTGAGTTGTTCTAATATGAAGATCCTCTGTAATACACTGGCATCGGAATCAACAGAATGAGACGTCCATAGTAAGGAATTCAGGTCTCTGAACCCCGCAAGTAGCTCAAAACCCTTCTGATCAAGCAAACAATTCAAAATAGGTGATGGAAACATTTCTGGGACATGGACTGCTCTCGAGGATCATCACTGGATTAACTAGAGCTGAAATAATATCAATATCACGACAGAGTCAAATACATGGCGTAAACTTGGTAAACTAGCCAGTGTACACCTTCGAACGTTCTCAAATAATTCGTCGAATGCTTGAACTTACAGATGGTGATCGCGATGGCTGGAGGGCGAAGCGGTTGTGATGACGTCAATGGGCATCAAAGGTGAAAGAAAGTAAAGGTCGAGTTTACGATGTAATGGCCCCATTAGAAACCAAGTAGAGGTGGTCAGTGGTGCAGGATGAAGAAGAACCATGAGAAACGGCCCAGAACCCGAGAAATGGACCCCTTCTTGCCCGTTGATTTCCGCATTGATGCGACTCTCATCGGTGCTGCCCTCTTCAACGCTAACGCTCTCTCTGCTGAACGGCTAGAGTCAGACGACGAGAGGGTGGGCGGCAGCGGAGTGGGTATGGCCCTGCTAGGCTGCTGGGGCAAGGGATGATCTTAGCTGCAAAGCGAGCAGTTTGTCACACCCTTAGAGGAGTCCCCTGCCTTTCGACTAGGTATGTTTGCCCTTCTTGGACATCCGACCCTATCGTGGATCCCTCTTTAAAGCCACGAGTCAGGATTAGGCAACCAGCAGAAGTTCTTCCCAGGGTGCGATAGTGGGCTCCCCAAGCACTGAGGGCGCGACACTATCGCGACCCAAAAGTGCGCGGCAATGGCGCTAAG
>MU895322.1:0-12133 GCA_036418205.1 Ostertagia ostertagi
TTTTGAGCTCAAATTCTGTAGGTGTTTATAGCTTTTCTTCCGAGATTGGCAGACCTTTCAATCCTCTATCCTCTTGTCAATGACCATGCCAAATTCCACGGCTTACCGTTCGGCCTGCATCTCATGGTGCGCCTAAACTTCAACAGAGTGCCTAACCTCTCACACAGCTAGGTCGGACATCCGGTGATGAGCATCGCGCTTCTTTGGATTTTCAACCGCTCCGCGGCCTACCGTGCACTAAAGAGAAGACCAATAAAAGTAGTCTTTGTTGTGGCCGCCACAAGTTCTGACATCTTGGATCTCAGGAAAAGCATGAAGAAGCGAAACGACTGCAATACACAGGTTATGTAGAGAGTGGTCAGATAACAACTGCTCACAGTCCATTATAAGTTGCATAAGCACCACTGCTCAATCCAACGGGAGGAGCACAGCAGAGACAAAAAGTTCAAAGAGCTGGTGTCGAGGGCCGAAACGCGGGCAGCGTCGTCATCGACAAGAAAATTCCCCACATGGAGCTACAATCTCTTTGTCTCACTCGGTCAACCTCTCCGGCCTAGTATTGTCATGGATTAAGCAAACAGTTCAGGAACGGTTTCGCGGGAAAAAACCACCAATAATGAAGTTGTAGATGAAAACCAGACGATTAATGTATGAAAAACTGGAAAAAAACGTCGGGGAGGGTCTTAGACAGGTACTCTCCCTCTGCCGCTCAGCAATGGATAAAGACGCACGTTGGACGAGTTGTCTGAACGTGCCCGCTGTAAACGCGCTCCATTTTTCAATCAATTTTCCCTGTGGTCCCAAAACGAGCACGATTGCCGACGCGTCCAATGACGGCCGGCAAGGGGGCGGGATTGGGGAAATCCCAAGAACACGACGTAAGCAAACCAGCCCTTTTGGCGTTTCGGCTGGGACCGTATGCTGAATGTTGGGGAGGGGATGGGGTCCCCAACGGTCGACGGTTTACTTCAACTCGGTTGGTACGATAGGAGAGTACTGACGCAAGTGGTGCAGCTGGTCCAGCAGCTCCGCCAGAAGGACCGGTTTGCTCACCCTTGGACTAAGCCTTGGAGAGGGGACGGACCCGTCCTCTCTTTAAGGCTTAGTTCTAAGGTAAGCGCCAAATTGTGGCGGTTCTAAGGACCGCGTTGAAGTTGTCCGTCCACCGTCGGGGACACCATCCCCTCCCCAACATTCAGCATACGGTCCCAGCCGATGTGCCAAAAGGGCTGGTTTGCTTACGTCCAAGAACACCCCATGTTTGAGGGACTTTCCACCCTGTTTTTGAGTTTCTGAGGTAAGTTCGTTTATTATTTCCACTGCATATGTTCTTCACTAGGGCTCGTGTATCCCTCAGTAGTAGTGGCATTGAAATTTTCGGACCCTCCCTGAACTGTTGCTTTAATCATCACCATTGGTTTCTTATAGATCGTTGAATTCTTACAACTTTTAATAGCTGTTCATTACAGTTATCATTTGGTGTTATAAATTTTTTCTTCTCCTTCTGATCATGCAGTCAGTCGCGCTCCAACTGTTGTAGTTGGCACGTCCTTTTTGTTGTGAATTCTGCTGCGTTATAATTTAAGATACAATGCATTCGGTGTTCCTCATAAAATATTTGTCACCATATATGTTGAGTCTCAATTTCTGTAGCTTGTCTCATAGCTTTTCGTTTCCGCTGATTGTCCATTCACCTTACAATCCTCGGAGCGTCTTGTCAATACACCATTGTTATCGAATTTTCAACATGCTGACTGTTTTCGCGTACTATCCTCCATAGTGTGCCTAAACTTTTGAAAGAGTGCCAAACCACTCAGGCTATGTTAGTTTCGGCACGATTCGCTGTGATGATCAATCGCGCTCCGTTGATATTCAACCGCGTTCCGTCGGCTAATTCTGCACAAAGAGAAACTATATTAGAACAGTTAGACTTGTTGCTTGCCCGCCTCACAAAGTTCTGACATCTTGGATCTCAGGAAAAACATGAAGAAGCGAAACGACTGCAATACCTGGGTTGGTTCGAGAAAGGGCGACTAGAACGCTGGAGTTTCTAAACACAGGCATATAGAGAGTGGTCAGATAATAACCGCTCACAGTCCATTATGAGTTTGCCCTAAGCATCCAGTTGCCTCAATCTCAAACGGGCCGGACACAGCAGAGACAAGTACTTTCAAAACTGTTGAGACGGTGAAAATGGCGATACGCGGCTCGTTCATCGGACAACAAACAAATCCTTAACCTTACGAGCTACCCTGCTTCCCCAACTTTGAGGATCCCGTATAGGTCTTGAGGACAAATCAGTGTAGAAGTAAATCGTCTAATTTGCCCACGAGCACAGCACCGAAGCTTATCGTGTCTGACAGAGATTTCAGCTATCCGGTCGCTTTCCCCCCTCATTTATTACCCGTGTTTCATAAATGCAATATCAATCTGATATTCTTAGAGAACGAGCAGTAGGGACAACTTCAGTTGCACCGTCTTGTTTACTGAGGTAAACTGAAGCCGGTTGAGGAGGGTGGATTGATCTGTTCAATAGTTACCCGGCTTCTGCATAGGATGCCAGAAGATTTTGGTTCATTTGATCGCTGTTAGGGTACCCCTTTCGTATTTGCCCCATCGCTCCAGATACGAGTGTCTCTCCTTTCCGTTTTCGAATTTCAATCGTGCTGGATCTCCTAATTTTGGTTGTGTAAGAGGCAGACCTAAACACCTGCGTGCCACAGTGGATAACCGGAGTCCCTTTTCGGTCGACAGTTTCGCAATAGAACACGCTCAGGACCGCCAGCTGCCCACAGTCACGAGTTGCGTTTCGGAAGCGACAACTGGAGCCATACTCCCACAACAGGGAGCATATCCAATGAATGTCATTCCTTTCAATATGTAAATGTGTAAATGTTGCTAACATTTTGTAAAACCTCTTGAAATACATCCATTTTGAAAGAAATTATAAGCAAAGAAATGTGGTGCAATATTTATGGGACACCCTGTAGAATTTCTGCCTGCCAAGCATAAGTAACTGTATTTAGTGATCCGCTTCGAAAACCAGGTTAATTTCCCTTTCCCTTGCCAACACTGGTAGGAGGTCACTTGTTACTTCGCCACACACTGTACAAGTTTAGAGGGTGAAAGACCCGAAAAAGAAAAGAGAACGGTTGAATTCGGCGAAAAAACGATGTTTTGGGAGGAGGTGGAGCGAAAATTTTTACTGTCATTTGTACTTTTGCGACCAGTTTTTCTATGTTCGTCGTTCGAGAACTGGAAAAACACAACTGGTTTCAAACATCTTCACTGTACTTTTATGTTTTGTTCGCTGCTGGAGAGCTATTAATAGTCCCTTCTGCAAAAGCGAATAAAACTGCATCTAAAACCAGAGTTCGTTTCAGTTCTCCTCCTTAGACCACCTAGAAATACTACACCACTTATTTTCTCATAGCAGGCCCAGGACTCAGCCAACCTCTACAAATTTCTGGATGTTTCGGAAAACCACGAGATCCATTTCCAAGCTTACTCGAGAAGTGGAAGCCGTATCTGGTGATTTTTATGTCTGCAGAAAATGAGAACGCGGATTAGGAACGGCTGATCGCACTTTTAGAAGGATCTCCGCTTTATTGAACCTGGTTCAAAAGGCACAACCCAGGCAGAATTCGTGTGAACGATTCCTTCGGTCTGTAGGTAGACCCCTAGAGGACAATCACAGATGTGGCATTCCCGTGCACGGAAACCAACCGACAAGAGCGCTAGGGCCTTGCAAAGTAAGCTGCTGCAGCTGCACCTTTTTTCTTTTATCAGGCCCTTTCATCTGTTGCGCTCTCTTGCCTCATCTCCTCTTCGCGCTTTGTCTCTCATTACCTTAGCACGGCTGATTACGAAGGTGGATGAGCCGTTAAGCTAAGTGTTCTTCGACAGATTCTGCTGGCCCATTACGCACCAATAAGTTATTCGTGTGCAATAACCACGCCAGTCCGATCCCGGGGCATGCCTTTAACAAGTGGTTTTTTGATTCAAAGTAACGTCAAAAGTTTCTGTCAAAATTAAGTCTCAAGCATTAGTCTCTATGTCGTCCTTTCTTGAACCTCGGCCCATATGATTTTGAATCACTGGCATTATTTTTTGTAGTATGCAAACGAAGTTCAAGATGGCACCATCTTTCTCTTCACTGCTCCTAAAAATACCGTTAGACCGAGCTTCGTCTTCTCTATTCCGAGGCGATACGAAGAGTCTGTTGACTTACTACCTCTCGATCAACCGCTTACAGTTATGTCCTCGACTTCAATAAAATCGAGAACTACGAGAGCCTCATGATGAAACTTACACTCACCGATGATTCCAGCCGTGCATAGCGCCGACGCTACTGATGTATATGAACTTCAGAAAAAACGAACGAGCTCTACTCTTCCCGATGAGGACGACTAAGCAAACCACCCTTTGGCCTCACTACTACCGCGAAGACCCGTGGACCGCAAATGCGGGGGAGGGCAATGGAATCGCCCGACGGTAGACGACGCTCCTCTCACCGTCGCTGGCCCGCGGCCCGTACTTCAACTCGGTCCTTAGAACCGACCACAATTTGGCTTACCTCAGAACTAAGCCTTAAAGAGAGGACGGGTCCGTCCCCTCTCCAAGGCTTAGTCCTGGGGTGAGCAAACCAGCCTTCTGGCGGAGCTGCTGGACCAGCTGCACCACTTGCGTCAGTACTCTCCTATCGTACCAACCGAGTTGAAGTAAACCGTCGACCGTTGGGGACCCCATCCCCTCCCCAACATTCAGCATACGGTCCCAGCCGAAACGCCAAAAGGGCTGGTTTGCTTACCTCCTCGTGGCCATACTTTGGCCCCATGTAAATAAGATTCTATCTTAAAAACCTTTGGCATACAGTACAAAAACAATGCATACATTCTCAACAGTTACTTCATCTCCTACTGTCAGCCAATACGTTCCAAAATTCGATTTAAAAAGTCATTGTTAATTCTGAAAACGGATACCTTTTCTAAAAGTTTATCAGGCATAGAGTTGGTTCACTCACACCTACAGACAAACACAATACCACCCGCCCGAAGGGCCACTGTCCTACTCGCTGCGCGTGGTGACCTAGACCATTTGAGGAAGACGAATCTCGTCGAAACGTCAGGCCACATTGAAAAATTCCATCAACACCACTCGAGTCAAATACAACAACTGCACGAACCCAAAACACACCCGGCGAGTTATTATCTCAACCCACAACTTCTCTCTTCACACACCACTCCGGCGAGTTGCAGACGTGATAGCACTCCGAACAGCTTGATATAACTTCTTGTCTCTTAATCCAACCATTTTTCCTCCCGAAATACTTGAGTTGGTCTAGCGCAACCTTACCCGCCTTGTTAAACTTTCCTCAACGCTGAAGTGAATCAGAGGGGGCAGGGCGGGGCGGGGGTGCGGAATGCCAAAATCAACAAAGCACCCAAAAAACTATTTGGAACACGATATCATGTCTTCTTGTTCTCTTCCTTTGTCTAATAACTAAGTAAGTCGATAGTGAAGTGTCAAGTGGCCAAGCGAACACCACTTACTGGCGAGACGTAAGGGCGGTCAAATCCAAAATCGAGCATGTTAGGCCCACCCCCCCCTCCACCCTTTCTACGTAAATTCAATGTTAACACACTTTCAAGACGAATAGCGCCTGACTTGCGCATTCCAGCGTCTTGCCGCCCCCGAAAATATCACTGTACGAGGCCAAATCGGATTCGACAGTCGCGCTACTGCTCAAATTGCAATAAGAAAGCGTGCTGCCCCTCATAAATGATAGATTGATCAGCGCCACGTGCCTTACACTTTTATCCTTACCTTGTGAGCGTAGGAAAGAAAGCCAGAAACCAAAACCAAGACAAAACCGAACATCGTGATAGCTGAGAAGACCAAAGCCAATATGGTAGCTGATCCTACTGGGTCTGCCGGAAGCGCTTCAAAGCGGAAAGGTAAGTTCCAGATTGTCGCAAGCACTGCTCTCATCTTCCATGTTGTTTCAGGATCACCCGTATCATTTTGTTGGAGCATGATCCCGTTTTCCATTATTTCCGGCTCAATCTATTGGCTGTTTTCTTCGAAGCTGATGCCGGGGTTTTGGCCGAAACTAAGCTTTTCGGCTTACAAAAATGCAGTGTTTACGCAAGCAGAGAGCACAACTTCAGGGATGATTTGACTAGGATGAGCGCCAAGGCCCAGGGATGCAGCATTGGCTCGGCCTCAACGCTGCTGAGTCCGCCCACATTAAAATACGTCCCTTCCCTGGTCTAGCTCATGTCCTTGCCCAGTAGAAGCCGTTAGTCTACATTGCGAAACGTGGTACCCCTGTAGTGCAATGACGCTCACTGCCAATGATGTAACACAATAATCCTGTTACAGAGTTAATTTGTTTATGTGGCACTTAATGAACGAGCTAGTCATACGTCTGGAATGCAAACTTCAAATAAAATATTGCTATCGATCAAGTGATTATCAATAGGAATATGCACTTACCATTAGCTGTAATGAGTTCACGGCGTAAAGAAAAGTATGGTATTAATTCTCCAAAAAATATGAGGGGAAGCTTTGCTTCTTACAAAATCAGGATGAAACTCCATTGGGGGGGGGTCACTCCCATTTGCTCTCCAATACTAAGGATAAGGATAAGAGTTTTCATGACACGTAATCGATTCATTCAAAGTGTACTTCGATAAGGACCGGTGTAGTGTGGTAAGTACTCCTAAGGTGCTTTCAGAATTCGGCCTGCTGTGGTCCAAGGAAATGGTCTCGATCAGAGATGGATTTTTTCCCGGGCGCAAGGTGACGAAGCCCAGGTGGACGGATAACGACGCATAAGATTGCCTAAGGTGTGAGCCCACGATGTGCGTACCAGGGCACACCAACCGTCCTTATCAAAAGCCCACTAAAAATGATACCATTACCTATATCTTAAATCGTATGGGTCGAATTCCAAGAGGGCTCTCTAAGCACTAACGAAAAGATAATAGGCGTGCCCGCACGAACTGGAATTCACCCAATCAGGCTCATCCTTCATGCGCAAACGTTTACGTCCTACACAGTGCAAGACTCTATATATTAATGTATGGCTTCTTTCCAAAGCACCTAAAAAAAGGATCGAAAGTGGCACCTACTATCCCAGCTGCACAAGGTATGCCATCCTCGCAAAACCGAAAAAAGGAGCGTAATCTAGGATGCACCAGCCGTCTTGAATCGTTTCTCTGAACTCGACAGCACTTCAGAGAACATTGCTCGTTGTGAAGAAAACCAGTGCCGTAACTTCATGTCGCCTTTTTAGACCCTGTTGTTGTGGCTGATATAAGACCAGTTGTATAAACAACACACGTACTTGCAATTTGCTCTAGTGCACTCTTGCCCCCAACCGTCCCTGTTGTAACCACAGTAGTCGTTGTTCTCGGCCCATATTGTTCCAAATCCTCACCGCATCTCTAAAGCCATCCTAGGCCAAGCTCCTCGCATGGTGATATTATGAGGGAAATGCTTGTCCTTACTTCTACAGTTTCACGCTGCGGCGACCATCCTGAAAAGTAGTGCGCATTCTACAGTGGGTTACTTTCCCTGCAGGAAATTTTCCGCTGCCCATGGATGCATACCGGAAAGCTCTTACGCTTCTGAGGCTGCTTGAAATCGAGTTCTGTTAGCAACCGTTTTGCGTCTGCTCTACTAAATATGCCAGAGAACATTGATCTCAAAATTCTGAGGAAAACAATAAGGTCGCGTTGAGGTCGTATCGTTCGGTTTTCGATTTCCCGGCGACCTTTCCTCTGGCAGTAGAAACTTCAATGTCACAATCGTCCGTAGTCGATCGTAATCTGAACGCATATTCGATCTCGAACTATAGCTATGGAATTGCATTGACAGTTGCTAAAAAAGGCCCCGTTGTGAACGGCAATAATCTCAAACATTGATCATTCCGTATCATCGCGCATGATGGGCACATTTCAGTTTTACAGCTTTCCCCTTTTCGATGATGAGGCACACAGTCCATCTTTGCTTTCAGTCTCGCCTGTCTATTCGGAATCTTTTTGCAAGTATAACTGTTATTATTAATTACATATAGTTAAATATTTTATGGGAAAGATATTTTTATGTTCAACTTGTATAATGATTTTCTATTTCGTAAAAGTGTTATAATGGGGGTCAGAGCAAAGACAGTTTAGCCCCCATTTCCCATTTCGCATGGGGCCTTAGAAGGAAAGTAAACGGACTGAGTATCCTTACTCAATACTCTTCGGTAAGGGCAGGAAGGAAAAACTGTTGTTCAAGACATTGATTGATCAATTTCAATTTCCATTTCAATTAAGCCTTTCGGCCCTGGCGGTGGCAATTGCCACCATCCAAATTCAAACGCTTGCATTGCCGCTGAAACAGCATGGTTTTTCTAATCCTGCTAGAGGTTGCTTCAGTCAACCTTCCCCTTCCTAATTATGAGCTAACTGCCATTTTATTGTGTATTGTGTTAGTACACAATTATTTGTACGACCTTTTTCGTGTTACGTGCGTCACTTTATTTTTTTTATTTTTCATCAATAAGTATAACTTCCTACGAGCTTCATTATTAGTAAAGAACTTGTTTAGTGGAAGAGTGTGGCGACCGGGCCACAACGTCGTCCAAGGTTATCGGCGCTGGTCGCAACTCCAGTAGTGTCACTCTTTCCAAATACTGAAGTAGATCCATTCTTTATCAAAATTGGGGGTATATAATGTTGTGCAAGATTATAAACTTTTTCGGCATAACTATGAAATTTGGAATTGTTTCGACATAAGCTTAAAAACTAAGAAGGTGGGCCAATTTTCAAAGCTTCTTAGTTTCTTTGTTTGTGATCGAATAGCTTCCAAATTTTGCCATAATGATACCTATATGCTCACAAGTAATAAACAATAGCTAGAAGAAAAATTTCTCCACGGAAAAAACAGGTCCGAAAGGGTTAAGCTTATAATGCCATCTACTTGACATTTTTGGGTCTATTCCAGTTAGGGGGGCATCATGATGCAGTTTCTCGGCGAGCTAATGTAAACTCGAACATTCCAGCTTCTCACGCATGTCAAGTGACTGCCCTCACCCCCACCCCCTAGGCTGGCTACACTCCCCCTGGCTCAGAGTTACCGTAGCTTTTTGGGAGTCACCGCACCATGATGCCCCCCTAACTGGAATAGACCCGTTTTTTGTACTTTACACGTGGGTTTATTAATTCTCTTTTTAATAACTTGTTTTCTCACATTTCGTTATTTTCATTGTTTCTGATCTTTACGTTTAATGACGAAGAACTTACTCTCCAAATTCCCCTTCCTAGAACCTTAGCATCGTTGTTAATTTCTATTTTACTAACCATTCGATGGAGTGGCTTGTTCGTCTTGAGGTGACGACTGGACGCTTAAAGCAACAGTCCAGGCAGGGTTTCAACTACTTGGTCATTAGGCGGTCAAAACATGCCCCAGCCCAACTAAAGTTTATAGGAAATGTCTTTAAGTTCAAAACCTACCTCTAAAATGCGCTGGAAGGGGTCGAAGTCCTCTTGGAGGGGGCGGATCACATACCGAGGCGGATCGCTCAACATACGCTGTGCAGAGTCCGTGCTTGACTAGCGGTCGTTGCGGGACCGCCGCGCTGTATGAGGTCGATTCCATAAGAACGCAATTGAAGCGCTTCAATTTCGATTGCTGGCAAATAGTTATGTATTTGCAAGCATGCATGGCTATTTGCCAGCAGTCAACTGGAGCGCATGTACTACGGGCAGGTTCGGACAACTCGTCCAACACACATCTCCCTAAACGGCCGGGGGAGTCCCTGTCTAAGCCCCTGCCCGACGTTTTTTTCTACTTTTTCTATCTCCATTGACCAACTTCTCACCTGCAACGTCATTATAGGTGGTCCTTACCCGCGAATTCGTTCCTGGATTGTTGCTTTAAAGAAGACATGGTCGAAACGTCAGGCCGTTAATGAATTTTTCACCTAAAAACCTCGTTGGCAGAAGAAAAACACAGAGAGGACTTGGGTTTTATACTAGGGGGTATTGAAAAAAGAAACGTAAGTTCTTTCATTAGTAAGTAAATTGGTAAAATTCGTAGTAAATAAAAAAAACTCGATAACTAAGTTATGTACATAGTTATTGAAGCTAGTTAGAATGAATTAATTATCATTAAAATTACAAATTCATCAAAATTAGATCAAGGCGATCAAACTTTTTTATTTTAACTGAACTTTTACAAGAGCATTGAATTGAGGGCGAACTTTTCTCCCAGACCGGATTCGAACCCTAACCTCTCGCTTACCAGCAAGTCACAAACAAAACGAGTCAAGAACCGAAGCTTCATAGATAAAAAAGGTCTATGCAATTCATTTTGGCATAAACAAGGCTTGACAAATCGCGCTTTTCTCTGTAAAGAGGTATTCTTTCAAGTTGGTACTTTTGCCTACGGATCATTTTTCTTCTGAACATTGCCGTATTCGAATTTCACAGCGAAATAGCAGGTAAACAGTCTCGCAGAACATTTTTATCGCTCAAGCGCTCTTATCTATTCTTTTATTTATCTATCTATGGATTTCCTGTTATTTCTATTATGGATCACTTCAATTTTGTTTTTTTTTTGTATTCCGCAACACTTACAGCTTTTGCTGCTTTTCCAATAAATTTTCGTACATAGTCCCTCTACTTCCGAAAACCAGATGCGCGTCGAGTGCAGACCACACACCACAAGTGACGACGGCCTCCAAGTAAATCTGGTTACTAGTGGTTCATAGTGATAGCTGATAGTTGGAATAGTGTAATTAACAACTGATAGAATACAACTGCAACAGGCTAATCATTTCATTGGCAGAAAACATTTACATTTTGTGGAGGCCGTCGTCACTTGTGGTGTGTGGTCTGCACTCGTGCGCATCTGGTTTTCGGAAACAGAGGGTAAATCCATAAAGAATTGAGCCTATCAGATTTCAGAGTTAATTTTTTCATTAGATGCAAGGGTGGGAACACGTTTTTGAATGCAATAAAATTCACCTTATGTAGAAGAGGCCTAATTGGCCTTACCGCCAAATGAAAAGCACGCTATCGAAACAGAGGAGAAAATGAGATTTTTTTCCAAAATAATCAGCTGAACTTGCTTGGTTGATTACAGTTTTGACCTCAAATGAGTTGACCCTTTGACCCTTAGCTTATGAAAAAGGTGAATCTGGACAAAGTTTGACTTGAAGCGTTTGAATGCACACCAAAGCTCTTACAAATAGCAGTACGAGATGCTTGTGTATTGAGCCGTGCACACGACCGTGACTCTGAACCGATGCAGAATTCGGATGTTCAACGGACCTACATAGTCTCAGTTATTTCAATGGTATTTAATAGTATTTCCAGATTAGTCGAGTGCTTACTAAACGAATACCGACAGAAGAACGTTTCCCCCTTCCGCACAGCTTCTTCATAAAACGAACATACGCTCGCATGCACATCCCGCATCTATTAATAACTTCCTTGACATTGACCAGTATCTTACTAAGCTGCGTCGCGCATTTTACACCTTCACCTTTCACACCTTTTTCAACTGAGTCTTGGGCTCACGCAACGAAATGCGGGGTTCAGCAAATGTGCAAACAGTTTCCTATCGTTCTACACTAAACGGATATCATTTGGCTGACAAAAGACATGGCTGCTTAGCCAGGACGAAATTTGGAAGGGAAATGATTTCAAAACCATGCTTTCCATAGCTTAGCTCTTTGAGGCTATTTTTCGCCATTTTCCATATCTACTTATTTATTTGTTTAACTTATTTCTGTTTACATGACATTTTACTTATATCTTACAATTGGAGGGCGGAAGTGGTGTAGTGGCAAGTGGCACGCTTACCACGCGAGCGGTCCGGGGATCAATCCTGGGTCGTGAGTCGCCCGGGCCAACCAAGCCTTCCATCCCTCCGGGGTCGGTTAATTGGTACCAGACTTGTCTGGGAGGATAAAAACACTGACTTGTACATCGGCTGGCCCCCGCAAGTCATTGTATAGGCCACATCGCATTCAAACGCCACTACGAATGTACAAATGGAAGTAGAATGCGTGCCGCATCCAAAAAGGGATTGATCAACGGCAAATGCTTTATCCTTTATTTTTCTCTCAAACTTG
>MU895329.1:0-14124 GCA_036418205.1 Ostertagia ostertagi
TGAAATATGTAGCAGTTTTACTTCACACGCTACCGCGCTCATGAAACGGAACACCTCGGTGAAGCAGGACAGTCGATAAAACGATAGCTTCAACGCTAAACATTGAGTTGCTTCGTAAATTTTATAGGCATTCTATCTTTAGAGAAGCTCACCGTTTGATATGCGCAGTGGAGTGCGGAGAAAGTGGTGTCTGTAAACAACCACCATGCATCGAATGTCAGTGTAATTTAGCGGTCGGATTGTGTTTGATGTTGAAATAAATTTCCCAGTACTCGTTATCGTATTTCTCCGAACATCCACCATACCTTGTTAGGAATTCCGGGGAGCGTGGTTGTCTTATGGTACTATACTGTGGGATGACGATAACTAACGCAAATAAAAGAATATTGAAATGAAATACTCTAGCTGAAGTCTGGCAAGGTACCTCTATACTCTTGTGCATATCGTTATCACCGACCCTTGTCAGCTTTTATCGTTTTCTCACCCTCAGCAAACATGATCCCGGCCTATCCTCTACATCAGTTCTTGAAACCAGGGTCAACCGTCCGTTCGAACAGTTCGAACGGGGGGGGGGTCGCATTTGGGCTCTGGGAGGGAAAAGGGGGTCGCATTGCGCGCTTCGGTCATCAGGTAGGGCAGAGGGTGTGTGAAAAAAGTTGCCGTTTCAGTGGTTGTATATACCGCGGAGGGAGGGTAAAAGCTTGAAAATTTCATATTTCCAATAGAATTTCAGATACAGTTCAAAACCTGAAGACTATGACAAGATGCAAAGATCCCGATTAGTAATCAACCTTCAGTCTAGTAATGCAAAACCTCAGTTGAAAAGCCGCCGAACTAAATGCCTCACACTGAAATTCCGTGTAAATTATAAGACACTTCTATTAGGCATGCTACACATAGATATCATGAAGGTTGCTAGTAATTACGAGAATGTCAAAAATATTTCAAATGCGCAATAGGAAATATTAAGGTGGCACCCACCATTGGGTGCCATTGTCCCACGCGGTGCAAATAGTGGCATTCACCGGTGGGTGCCATTGTAGCGAAAGTGTTAAGACAACTCCTGACCGCTGATCCGTGAGCTATGAAATTTCATTGTAATGCCCTCATAAGTCGTTGTCAGTTGTTATCACATTTTGTCACATCCAAATATGTTCCCGTCTCACCTTCATACGATATTCTCATCGCTGCTGAGCCGCGCCATAAGAGATTCGTAACATTTGCGTTGCAACGCTTCTTATTAGCCTTCATCAGTTGTTATCACTTTCTGTCCCCCACCGAATACGCCTACGTCATATCTTGAAATCTACTTCTGACCACCGCCGGTGCACGGCCAGTAACTTTCGGTCAAACACACACGCATGCAGACACTTACCAGGAAAGGTCATTAAGCCAACCCGGCCAAATGAGATGAGGTGCACATTTCTGTACGCAACATGAGACGGTGAACTCAAATCTGCTTCTACACTTGTCTCCTAATTATACAGCCACCTAGAAATTGTTCAAAATCTCGAATTCCACAAAGTTTCTGGAAAAATGTCCAACAGGAAAACTGTGTCAAATTTGGTCGCGAATTCGAAAATCAACACAAAATTCCAGGTTGAAAATGCGAAAAAATTTTTATCCTAATTTTTCCAAAAAGCGTCGCTTTTCCATCGTCTCCAAATGATACAGCCACCCCGTGTTTCTTCGTTGCATTTCATTTCTGATCGATGAAACTGATTGGCAGTCCTCAATTGTTCCTCCTTAGGTTATCAGAAAAGGAAAGCACGCTCTTTTTCACTCTCTACTGCCACTCTTTCAACGCGTTTCGCTCCAGATGGTTCCATCATGGCGGAATGATTTTATTAGCTAGGAAAATCTCTCGAAGACAGGAAGTAAGACAGAACAGGCCGAAAATGGATGCTGCTCCGGTTGGCTTGGTTGCAATCCCCCTGCAAAAGTGACTCGGTTCCGTCGCAACGGGTTTCTTTTCAAAATCACCGTCCTTTTCATATTCAGCTGGAGGGAGAATTAAACAACCTTTTCATAGTTCGGCTCGTGAAAAGGGTCGTTTATTGGAACGAGTTTTTCGCCAAATCTGAGATCATGAAGTAAATTGAGAAAAAGCGGCAGTGATGGGATTACCACTCCTCAAACTCCACTTTTTTGGGTTGACCAATCATGGACGACGGGGGAAAGGGGAAGAAGGTGTTGTATTAGGAAATAATGCTTTGCAGATCTTTGGATGATGCAGACGGGCAAGCCAGACACAATTTTTGTCTATTATGAAAAGTGTTTAAAGGTTTATTCTACCCAAGTGCCAGCCTTTTGTAATGGATTGGTGGATCGGTGAGTAAGTGACTGCCCAAATTTTCGAGGTTAGGTCAAAATTTCAGAATTCGCTAGAAGTTTGCTCAAAGGGAGAGTCTGGCTCCCTGATTACGAATATCATACTTGTTCGAAGCAAAAATGCCTGGCGCCTGCGCTACAAGCGCCCAAAGTAGTGAGGAGCGATGCCGCCCAAGTTCGTTATTAATTTGCCCTTAAATTCTTTGTACTGTTAACTATACGCAAGCATGTTGGACTAGCGATGTTAGGAATCTTCCTAGCTATCTTACTGCAAACGGCAAAAGAACAAACTCGCCAGGGAGTCGATCCCCTGACCTCTTTTTCGTGAGCCTCGACCACAGCCCCTGTTCTTTTCATCTCATTTCAAATGGCCGAGTTGACCAAATAACATTCCCTGGTTAGCGAAAACAGATAATTGGATAGTATAATAATGTTAATAATAATAATTGAATAATTAAACAATAAGTAGTAATAATCAAAATAATTAATCACAACAGTGTTAATACAGATATATTATAACATGTGGCTAGAGTGCCTGTGTTCTTCAGATCTAACGCTCTTTTCAGGGACTACGGAGAATAAAGGGCTGTATCACTGTGATGAACACCGATTTGCAAGTCCTCAACTTTCCTTCATTAGAAGTGTTTATTTACGACCACCAATCATGCCGTGAGTTTGGAATATCAAATACTGCCGTGTAGATGTTGTAACATATGACGTTTCTTTAAAGATCCGTATGCGATGCGTTTCATCAATAACCCCAGGTTGGAAAGAATTATATTCCACAACAACATCAAAATGCCGGAACCTGACGTGAGCAACGTACATTACGCACCGTTTATCTATTTATTAGTTCTACTGAAAAGGATGTGAACCGTTTGATGGGATTTCCCAGAAATATTCGCTTGATGCATAATTATTGCGGCTTTCTTCAAAAAATTTCTCCAGAGAAAATGATGAAGATATTCAACAAAAAGTTTGAATGATTATTCCGGAGCGTAGACACAATCTTCAAGAACGCTTCCCATTTGCTTGCAGTAGGTCGATTCCACGGGTGGAGAAGTCACGATTCTTGGAGACGATCCACGCTCTAACACCGGCCACCAAGTCATCCAGCTCGTCGGATTTTGTTCGTTTGCCAGTTTTTCAACGACTGATTGAAGTGCAGTCTGCGGGGAATTGGTCGGTAAATATAGCGTTCTTGAACCTCTTGAACCATCTTTCAACCCAGCTTTTTCTAATTGTTCCCTTGCCGAGAAAAGTTCGTTGAGATCGCGAAACGAAAACTGAAGCCTCCATCCTTTCTCGAGGTGATGTGGCGAATATGAAGATGATTTTCGATAAGCATTTCTGTAAATGAAAGAGAAAAGAATATTTTCTCAACCGAATTATAAACAAAACACGTCTTTTCAAAAAAAGTCGCGAAAAAAATCCGCAATAACTACGCATCACGCGGGAGTGTAGTATTATTTTTGTTTAGTCTACGTCAAGTTGTCCCTAGAATTGTATTCGACACGAGCTCAACCTTTCATTCCCTCCACCGTGAAGCTTTTTGCGATAGGGCCTCTACAGATCACTCGAAGTTCTACCGCGAAGGATGGAGGGCAGATAAATGAAAGAAACCCTCCGAATCAGGATCAAGTACTTGAGCTTTCATGGCAGTAAGCACGATGGCCTTGGATGGTGTAGTTTGGTGACATTTTTGCACATCATTGGGGAACAGCGGTCAAAACCCTCCCCCTCCCCAGCGCGCTGAAAAGAGATGGTTGTTAAGGGCATGGAGCGCTTATTACAATAAAAACGATTTCTGATGTATGGGTATGCGCATGAAAAACAGAACTGTGGCCCACTTCCCCTCAATGATCCTTTGAATGCTTAGGGAAAGAAAGAAATTATATTCCTCAGGAATGAATGCTTACACATGTCCCATTACGGTATTCTGATTACAGCGCTGACTATTAACATAGTAAAAGCTTTAGTGAACTGCGTATTGAAAATAATGAGAGGTTCTGCTAGAAATGGAAAGCTACTACTGCTAGTATTACTGCTGAATAGCGTAAATAAGTTTCTTATAATTTCTAGTTCATCGGTGGGAGAGCTGCTAGCTGTGTCTGAGCACTAATCCACCTCACAGGCCGAAGTTCTGGGAGAGTTGTAATTCCGAGTCAAAGCGAAACGGTGGTCCTTCGTTGGAATCATACTTCACGGTGCGGCTCGACGAAGAACGACTAAGACACTTGTTCCTCGCCATGCCCTTCAAGAACAGTTTAATGCTGTCTCTGAATGTGCAATAGCAGACCCACAATATGATCGAAGCTTCCATGGTTTCATCGGGAAATACCGCTAGTGTTGTACGTCGAGGTTTCTTCAATCAAACTGGGGCTGCTTGAATGGCTGCGGGCTGGCAATTTTTCAAGACCAGATCAAAATTACCTTTTACACTATTGCATCCTGTACCAGGAGTTGCACTGATTCCTGCTTCTGGCATTTTTTCGAAGATTCACCTTGTCGAATCTGGGGAAACCGCACTAGCCCAGAAATACGCGGCTTAACACTTCCATTTGCTTCTACAATCTAGAGGACGGGCTAGTTATCGGAGACCCACCATTTCCTTTCAATAAGTGATGTTTTGGTATCGCTATCATCTTGGGTAGCGGTGAAGCGCTACGAATCTCAGTAGAATACGCCTTCCGACGACTATCAAAAACAGTGTGCCACTTCCTCTAACAATGGGATTGTTGACCATACTACAGACACTTGTACACAACTTTTCATTCTGGGAATGTCGATGCAAGGTCTACAGTTTGCACTGGAGTACCATTGTATGTTTCCAGGTGCAGTAGATTCACCCTAGCTGCCCTTATGCCAGATGTGAGAAAACTGATCACTCTCCTCCGAAGCATCTCTCGACCCATGACCTTTTGATCCCTTGAATAAAAATTAACCTAATTCCTGCTTAAACTATTTTTCCATACAGGTTAGCACGTGACGTTGGACGATACTTTGTAGCCACCCTCTATGCCGCCCGTCTAGAGAGATCCAATGTAAAACTACTTGTAGATGGAAGGTATACAACCGCTACGATCTGACGTTTCCATTATTTCTGAAAAATTGCCTGAGCTTCAGTGGCATCTCATGGCATTAGGAGGAGAACAGGAAGTGAACGAAATAGTCTTAATCAACAGCCTGAAATTTTTGAAGTCGCTAGAGAGTCGGGTGCGTTCTGGCTCGGGTGGTCATTAGCCCCTTATATATTCTACCATATATGTCCCCCCCCCCCGCCCACGGCAACCGCCGGATTCTCTCCTCCCTGCGTGACTCCAATGTCTTCCACTGTGCCCCTTGCAATAGTAACACTAATACATCGTGAAGGGGCTGCGTATGCACAAAAGAAGCGATTAATGTTGTAGAGTCATTGTGAGGTCATAGTCAGTATACTCAATTGGATCTATGCCTGTCTGTTTCCCTCCAGCTTCCCTGTCCCCTTCCTCTCCGCCTCCACTGCCTTTCTACTGCTACTGCAGCATCATGTGGAAAGGACGAGATCGTGCTTAGTGAGAGTTTGATTTGCAGTTTCGGATTCTGTCGCTAGGGGAGTAAACCATAGTTTTGTGGTACCTGCATGTGCCCCTACATCTTGCAAAAAACCGGTTGAAAAAAGCTCGGCACACCCTGAACGACCTATTTTATAAGTCCTCAGTTAACTCCCTTCCCACTCTAGACCACTGCAGATCAATCGTAATCACTGCCTACGCTCAGTTGCTCAGTTGCTGTCGACATTTTGGTGAGAGTGCCTATTCTATGTAGTCTGAAAGAATCACGGATATCCAAATTAAAGTTATAACCAGATGGCTTCATTTGATTTTTACAAAGCTCTTTATAGGGCATACAGAACACCATGCGTATTAAGTATGATACATAGCCCAGTGAATTGAGATTGTTCACCTACCACGCGGACAATGTAGTATTTCATATCATACAACTGTATTCTAACCACAGGTTGGGCCAACACAGGCAGCAAAGCAGAAACAAAAGTATGAGTCTGAGAAAACAGGCAATGTGAAATTTGGCATTGCAGACATAGATTTCATAAAGATAAACGAATGAAAATCTCAAAATGCGACGGTCCGCGCCCTCTTTCTGCACCGACTACAGAGAGAAAAAGATTGATGTGAAACAGCAGAGAAAAGAATGTCGCAAAAATGTCTGAGGTTACGACACAAAACGCAGAAAACCGAGACCAGCAAACACAGACCCCAGAATAATAAAGTCGGTAGTCATGAAAGTGTGAAAGCAAGGTTCAGAAGAGTTTCTGAGAAATGTAGCTTAACCTTAACAATTGTAATTGTGAAACCGTCTGCGAATCGTATTAAAATTGACTCTCCAACCTGCTTTTTTATAAAAGTATGCTTCATTGCACTTTTTCAGATGATCCTTGTCGCTGGCAAACATAAACTTACACCGAGTAGCATTGGTTCAGAGCTGATGAAATACTTCCAGCCGAAGAGTTCAGACGGTACTTTCACATTTCTTGTAGGCTGCTTGCGTCTACTCTGTGAGACTTCGTAAAGGGCCTTCAGAAAGGAATCTTATAGGTGTTTGAAATGTTTAAAAAAGGGAGGAACGCGGGAGTGAGTAGAATGAGAGACTGAACATGCCTGCATACAGATGAACAAACTCTTTGCTCTCACAACCAAGTTCCCTTTTCCATGATGTGACCCTTGGGGTCAAAAAGACAAATCTCTATTAATCTCGGAACCAGTTGTTTTACGCACAATCATAACCAGTTTAATGGAGATGATCGTGATCTTCCCCGTCCCGGGATGCTGGATCTTGTAAATATTGGGTTGTCGCATAATTTCGGCCAAATTGTTCGACCTCGATTTCTTCCAAGTTTTACTTCCTGCCAACAGCAATTGTCCAAAAATATAAGAACCCTTATAATCTTTAATATGCATCCATTTTCTAGAGATCAAGTGGGTGAATTCTTCTAGAACTAGTTAAGCTGTGAGAGTAAAAGCTCGGGGAGATCGTTTTTGGGTGGTTGTAATTATTAACATTCCTATTCTCTTCTCTAGCTACTGCTTCAAAGGCACCTGAGATGGATGTTAACGAATTGGAGTAATGTCAGGGCCATACGATGCATGTGGTATCGTGGTCAAGCCAATTCCTCTCAAGTGGTGGCAAGCAATCTTTCAATTTGAGTCCGGGCGTTCATTTGGAGGAAGGAAATTTTGAGACGTTTCGAGCGTTTTTCCCCATTGCCCGTCACTTGGGATTATTACCATTATCTCCGTTGCAAATGTTTGGGGTCCGGTTCTTCTGTTGTGCGTCTGCATACGTGAAAGTTTTTTTTTTATCAAAATCGGAGCACGCATCAGCGAAAAAAAAAATAATGAGGGTTAACATTTCTGATGAAAGACTCGTGCCTTGTTTAGATTTGATCCAGCCTGACTGTCCACCAAGCGTGCTCGTGTTGTCTCTCGTGTACCTGCCTCCTCTGCACTGGTGACCAACTAGGAACTGTCCTGTCTGTACGTAATGACACTTCTGCAGATGGTCGGGCGTGCTCTCGGTCAATATCAGTCGTTGCATGCTGTTTCCATCAAAACTTCATCATTCTACAGCCCCTTTCATTCAGATGGCGCTTCATGGAGCTTAGGCTGCGTCTAAGCGCTTGCTACAGTTTTCTGGTTATAGCGCCCGGATGCACCTCCGATTCATAGCGCAAGGGTCTTGATCGAATGTGAGTGGAGACGATGAGGTGATCTTTACAGCTCCTATCGCCCTTTGCCGATGCTTAATTGGATCTCATAGCTCAGCCTATCAACTTAAGCAAAGACTGGGCAGGGTTGTGTGACCATTCCCGTTGATCTTACCTACTGCGCTCCGTCAAAGATTCTTCTCTGTCTCATCATAAGATATAATTATTGAGTATAGTCTTTGATATATTTCAGATCTTACCTAAAGTATCCGGTTGCGCATTTGAGCTTCCCGAAACTTCTCGGCTGAAAGTCCGCACGCGTTCTACTATATCATTTTATTTCTTCAATAACCTAATGTAACATTAAAAAATATGAACTGGAACAAAAATCGGCCAGGAGATTAATGACAACCCAGCAGCATAAAACATGAAGGTAGACGCGCGTTTGATGGCAAATCTTACAATTAGCAAAAAAGAACCTCAGCATTTTTGCACGCGGACACTCTGATGCTCCTGCCGTGTAGTTGCGATATGCCCGTAAATATTTTTGTAATGCATTTTTGTTTCAAAATTCAAACATAATCCTCTTACATGTGCTTCTTTTGTCATGTCTTCTTCGGTTTGTGTCTCCTTTTTGCGTGCCTTTTTTGAAAATCTCTTCTTCAGATTGTGAACGGGAAGGAGCATGCAGCGTTATCTACGGCGTTTACACGTTTAACGATATAAGGTCATCACTGCACACACTCAAGCGAATAGAAGGACAACTTATCATTGAGAACACCAACCTGACAGACTTTTTCTGATATTGGAGAATATAGCCCCCCTCATAATAGGGCTTTTGGTGTGAGTGTTCGTTGTAGCACTTCTGAATAACTAAAGTACTCTGTAAGGTAACCACTATCTCTAATCATCTCAATATCCGAGCAAAACAGACATCCACACTCCTATAAAAATGATTGCAGTGACCCAATCGATTTTTTTTTCACTGCTTTCCGCATATGCCATTGTACTATCGATTGGCTAGTACGTAAGGCTGCTTTCATAGTTCGCATCGGTGCGGTCGGTGCCGACGGCGACGGTGCCGACGGCGCCGACCGCACCGACAGTGTGAAGAGCGTCAACACGCGCTCTGGCGCATGACGCGTGCGCTGGGCGCAGATGGGGCGCTC
Organism: Ostertagia ostertagi; assembly: GCA_036418205.1. NCBI lineage: Eukaryota > Metazoa > Nematoda > Chromadorea > Rhabditida > Trichostrongylidae > Ostertagia > Ostertagia ostertagi. The sequence goes on from MU895329.1 coordinate 9,205, forward strand.
CGGTCGATAATCTTGGTTTTGGTGTATTTCTTGTATTTTTTCGATGTTTTTTGCACTCACTTCATATGAATAAACAAAATTGCTTACGACCAACACACCCCGGTATGGCCACATCCACCCGGAGTTGTGCGACGGGTTCACGACGTCGCTCGCCCGCGGAAACAACTGGAAAGTATTAATAAAGTCATAAAAGGGCGCAATGTGGCTCGGAGGGGGGGACAGCCGTCGCGCGGGGCGTTGTGGCAACAGGAAACTCGCAAGCCAGGGGGGTGTGGCCAATTCAAGGGGGGTGAGGGCAGTCACTTAGCATGCGTGAGAAGCTGAAATGTCCCGTGAAAAGCTGGAATGTTCGAGTTACACTACATCGCTGAGCCGCGCACCGACTTCCCCCCCCCCGAGCCACATTGCGCCCATAAAAGAATAAGTATGAACAGGAAACACACGAATTAAAAAAAAAACGAAAAAACGCGCGAAAAAACATCGAAAAGCACAAGAAATACACCAAAACCAGGATTATCGATCAAAGCGCGCGATCTGCGCCCAACGTTCGCGTCATGCGCCAGAGTGCGTATTGACGCTCTTCACACTGTCGGTGCGGTCGGCGCCGTCGGCGCCGTCGGCACCGACCGCACCGATGCGAACTATGAAAGCAGCCTAACATTCCTATTTTTCCAAACAGAGACATAGGAGGGCGGTCGTGAACCGTTGCTGACACCGACTCTGTTAAATGAGCAAACGAAAGTACTGGTGCTGCACTAAATTTTCCTCTCTGTAACGGGATCAGTGATGCATGAAGCAATGAACTCTCCTTAAAGGTTACTAACAAGTTCTTGAGAACTATGAACAATCCCCACTTGACTTCACTCTATGTCATCCTTCATGTAATGAAAGTCTTGCTTTACGAGCAAAGCAGAATATAAAATTGGGTAACGCCCACACTATCTGCCGCACGCAAAAAGCACCCACACATGATATCTGAAGGACCTCTGTCCAAATTCGGAGCTAATGGGTTTTCCCATTATTAGTGAATCACTCGACATTCATCGCCATAATTCCAAGAGAAATCTTGAAGGCGTCAAACAAATTTTGCCAAGTAGAACCCACGCTGTCCTACCTGGGCAATTAGATCACCCCAATCACGCGTTGCTTTCCGGGGCTGAAACTTCAATTTTCTGAAAATTTTTCCCACACACTATTAAATCGCCATGTTCCCTCTTGACTTCCAAGAATCTTTCTTCGATTGCACCTGCGTACTCACCAGTTGTGAAACGGGTGGGGTGTGCTAGCAAATTCACAAGGAGCAGTAGCCTAGAATGAATGATTTGGGAGTTTTGACAGCAGAAGCCCAACCTCCTCTATGTCAGACACTTCTGAGATGTTAATGGAGCACGAAAGGGACCTTGCGCCGGGAACCTCCGCCCAGTAATACTAGGGTCAGTGAATAAGGCATAAGTCAACAGGGTAATAGCGACGCGTTCAATATGGAAGTGAAGCAAAACAAAGTCTGGTTTCTTTCTGAGGTCATTCGTCCCTACTACCTTTCGTAAAATATTCATAAGAAATTGGAGACTTTTAGGCCAGCAGTTCTTCAGCTCCACTGTGCATCCCTGATGAGCAAACACTTCATACAGAAAAGAAAAAATAATTAAAACTGAAGAATGCCTAAAGTGATTCACTAATAATGAGACAACCTAATAGAATTATGCTGACACGAAGTGCCACATCTACTTCGTTTCCCTGAAAACTGTGGGCAATTTAGCAAGAGTTTAGACTCAATTAGGTTTAGCAAGCTGGGAGCACTGCAATGCAGAAGTCTTCAGGGCGGCACAGCTGACATTCGTTTTGAAAATTGCATGAAGAAGTCGTGCGTGCTTTTTTCTATTCAAGTATTTGTCTATTGGTGGTGGTGTCCGTTCCTCCAAGGGGTGCCACTGGAAACTGCTCACTTTTGTGAGCTGAGCTGAACACGGACATTCGAATGCAGGCGACAGGCCCCCGTGACAGGCCGGCCTACGAACACCCACGTCACATCACAAATGTTAATGTCGCTATATGAATCTCGAGATAATGCTACGGCGTCCGCGGGAGCCGACGCGCACTCGCAAAGCCCGGCGAGTGTGAAAAGTATGCGAGGGTCTCCGGTGTGCAAGGACGGCATCGGGGGGCAACTAGGCTAGTCCAAAAGCCATGCAACGTATCGAAGACCCGCGTTGCAACATTAAATGTTGGCACGTTGACGGGCCGCTCCAGCGAGCTGGCAGAAGCGCTAGAGCGCCGACGAATAGACTTCTGTGCCGTGCAGGAAACGAGGTGGTCCTGCTGCAAGTCGAGGGACATTGGCCGCGGCTTCAAAGCCGTTCTCTGTGGCGGTCCCAGAAACCACCAATGGCGTCGGGATGATTGTCTCTGAACGCTTTCGTGATTCGATAGTAAACGTGGAGCGCTTCGACGACCGATTAATGAAAATCATTGTCGTCATCGAACAACGAAAATACCACTTCTTCTCTGCGTACGCTCCGCAGACCGGATGCTCCGAACAAGCCAAAGATAAGTTCTGGAATCTGCTTGATGAGAAGACAGCTGAGGTTCCGTCACAAGAAGCTATAATTGTCGCAGGTGACCTCAATGGGCACGTTGGCGCTACGAAAGACGGTTACAGCTGTCACGGTGGTTTTAGGATATGGGTCACGTAACACTGATGGCGAGCGAATTCTCGAGTATGCAGACTCGCACAACCTCGCCATTGTGAACACGAAATTCCGAAAACGCGACTCACATCTCATCACCTTCTATAGCGGTAATACAAGAACACAAATTGATTTCGTACTTGTCAGGCGCCGCGACCAAGGGCTTGTAACAGACGCGAAAACAGTGCCTTATGAAACGGTCGCCACGCAACACCGACCACTAATTTGTACGCTTAAGATCGCCCCGCCGAAAACCAAAACTAACCGAAAGGTGTGGGCCAGCGAGAATTAAGTGGTGGCGACTGAACGAAAAAGAAGCGGCCGTCGTTTCCCGCATTCGATTACCAGCGGTAACGACTGTCGACGAAACCTGGAAAGGTGCTGCCGAAGAAATAACCGGATAGCTCGATCCGAGCTCGGGGATGACGAAGCCTGGACGGCGAGATTGACAAGCAAACGTGGCTGTGGACGGACCAGGTCAGAGAGAAAGTGCGCGAAAAGAAGAAGCGGTACCACGCATTTCTTCACGAAAAGACAGCTGAGAACTGGCGGAGCTATCAGATAGCGAAGAAAGAGGCAAAGAAGGCCGTTGCTTCTGCGAAAGCAGCTCATTTTGCTGATATCAGTAAGAAACTCGAGTCGCGCGATGGAGAGCGGTACGTTTACCGACTTGCAAAGACCCGCTATCGCCAGACCGAGGATATAGAAAAATTCTTCGGCATAAATGACGAGAATGGCCACCTCTTGACGGACCGCAAGAAAACACTGAAACGATGGCGTGACTACTTCGAAAACATCTCAACAGTCGAATTTACTCATCCCGCCATCCCCTGCGCTCCGCCAGTACACGGTCCCGTTCAGAAGATAACCATGGAGGAGACCATCACGGCCATGAAGAAGATGAAATCAGGCAAAGCAACTGGTCCTGACGACTTAGCGGCGGACTTGTGGAAATCAAAATGCTGGAATCCTGCAGAATGGTTGACGGAGTTCTTCAACCAGATCGTTGCAGAGAAGAAGGTGCCTGAAAGCTGGCAACAAAGCACGACGATTCCTATCTGGAAGAAGAAGGGCAGTCCAGGAGACTGCACTAGCTATCGTCCAATTCGCCTGCTCTTCGCACAGCATGAAAATCTTTGAGCGAGTTGTAGATAGCCGTATCCGGGACATCGTCGAGCTGACCACCAACCAGTGTGGTTTTGTGGCTAGTTGCAGCACTATCGATGCCATACATCGCCGCTCGCCTTCTGCTAGAAAAGCATCGCGAGAAACAAAGACCGGTGCACCTTGCCTTCCTAGATTTGGAGAAGGCATTCGACCGCGTTCCGCGGGACGTTATATGGTATGCCTTACGACAGCATGGCGTGCCTGAAGAGCTCGTCGAGTGGGTGCGCATCCTTTACTCGAGTCCAAAGAGCCGAGTGCAAACGGCAGCAGGAACATCGATGGATTTCCCCATCTCTGTCCCATCTCCTCATCATCTTTTTCTCCATGCTGATGACGTGATGCTGCTAGCGAAGATAAAAGCACGCTCGAGCAACAGGTGCAAGCCTGGTCCGACCGTCTAGCTATGTTCGGGCTCAAGCTGAACGTTAAGAAGACTGAGTACTTGACCACCGATTCGAGTGAGTTAGGCTCTATTAAGATCAATGGTACTGAACTCACTCGTGCAACATCATTCAAGTATCTTGGATCAGCAATCGCGTCTGACGGCAGCCTGGTCTTCGAAACGAATTCTCGCGTGAATGCAGCCTGGTCGAAATGGCGCTCGATGACTGGCGTTCTCTGCGATAAAAACATGCCAGAACGTCTCAAATCTAAGATCTATAGGACCGTCATCCGGCCGGTCGCGATTTACGGTGCTGAGTGCTGGCCTACGACTAAAGAGATCGAAGCACGGCTCAAGTGTGATGGAGACCAAGATGCTGCGATGGACAGCCGGAGTCACACGAGTAGACCACATTCCGAAACGATGTCATCAGAGAGCGATTCGGGGTGGCTCCAATTGTCGACAAGATGCGCGAAGCCCGTCTTCGATGGTATGGTCATGTCCTTCGCGCGAAAGATGACAGTGTCTGTAAGATCGGTCTCAACCTTGACGTGCCCGGAAAGCGGCCTAGGGGGCGCCCGAAGCAGCGATGGCTCGATACACGTTGCACGTAGACTTGAAGTCTGTTAATATCCACCCCGATCAAGCGTTTAATCGGGAAAAGTGGCGCCAACATATAAGAAA
>MU895334.1:0-14751 GCA_036418205.1 Ostertagia ostertagi
TGGCCGACCCCTCTCGAAAATTTTAATTCCTACCCAAGGAGATCAGTCGAGAACGAGTTTCTTCCAACTAATAGAGAACCAGCAGTAACGCTTAAATCACGGATGGCAAAGCTAATGCATTGTACTTATTTTCAACTCTCGATACGAGTAACACTTACTTCGCATTTCGCGAAAAGAACGTCTTCTCCAGTGGATCAACGCGAAGTTCTTTGAACATCTGACGTAAAATAAGCCGCAATGTTGGATCGTAAGCAACATTTCCCTGAATGAAACACATCGAATAACTAGTATGAACTTGGTTTTCTTGTTCAATGCACCTTGCTTTACATGTAATCATCAACATTTTCCATAACTATGAAATCCCCGGCATAACGTTACCTAAAGAATAACCCTCCATAGAAAATCATTGTGCTTCGCTCCGTAGTTCCCATTGATATGGCCTCCATTCCCGATGGACACAACAGTCAAAACGCGGACTTATCTCATGGTCGCGGAAGAGACGACTATTTTTTGACATCCACTCAATGTTGAGATACACTGTTCGCTGTGACCTGAGAGCCTACTACCGCTGGATGGTGTACCTGAGCATCGAAAATCTTTTAGCAGTGATGAAGACGCGAAGGGGTGCGTGCCACGTTTTTGCAATCTATCCCTTTATATAACAAAAGATGCGAGACCGGAACATATACGCTTCAACTTCTGGTATTCCAAACACATTGCCATGAGTGCAATCGCGAAGACAGAAAGAGGCATTTTCGCTTTCCTCAGCGGGAAATTTTCTGCTGCGGAAACCACAGATCAGGGTGGACCTGTGGATTCCACAACAAACTTGAACACTTTTGCACTGCGAGAAGGGTAAGTCTTGCTCTCACCACTCGCCAAACGGAACTCGCAAGTTCGCGGTCAAGTTTGCACTACCGCTGTCAGCTTGAAGCTTTTACGGGGCTGATAGGAAATGGATGGAATTAGAAAGATGGATATATATTTTATATCCTGAGTATCTTTTCATCAACTTGCGCATTGCAAAAACAAACCACTACATTACCCCTCTGAAGCATTCACGCATATTCTTCCTTATGCTCTTTGTATAACAACTGTTGTGGACTAGCTTCTAGTCCAAGGCACTACGTACGACTCACGAAAAGAAATGAGAAAGCAAAATGCGCAGCAATGGGCGAACATTGATCGTAGCCTCTGCGATTACCGATATATGAACAGCTCGCGTTGCGTGGACGAAAAAACGCGCTTGTCTCTCTGATGTAGCAAGGTGTGGAGCAGCACGCTCCACAAGCCGCCGCAATCAATGTCGCTCATAGGAATATCACGCGAGAATGCGTTATGGATTAGGGTGTAGCGACTCGCATCTCTCGGGTGGTGGTTCACTGGGAAAGCAACTTAGCGAACTTTTTCGGCGTTCTCGAGGTCCGCTCCAGCGCGCTCACACGAAAATAGCGATTGTTGCACTGTGTCGAAAGCGGGGCTCCTAGATAAGTTTCGAGACTGAGGAAATCTCACGTCTGAGTCCACGTGAGGACGGAAGCAGTGGGGATATTCGCGAGTGGCAAGAAATCGGAAAACAATGGGTCTCTCACACGCAGCAGACGTGAGTGTGGATGGAGGCGGCGGAAAAGAGTCTCTGTGTCTCGCGGTGAAGCCACACTGCCATCTCTCGAAGCTGATTTGGACGTGTAATATAGTTTGACGACGCGGGCAGCAGGCGTTTTGAACAGAGCGGACCAAGCTGCGGGCTCAGCAACAAGAGAGACTCTTGCCCCTGATATAATTGCCCACAGGCCGACAAAGCTGTGAGAGATAGGGGACGCCGATGTACGACGAGCGTTCAGACTGGCGCAAACGGCCACTGTCAAGTCGACCCAGCCAGGCGCGTTAATCTGACTGTCGAGATTTCGAATGGGGTACGTAAGATCTGTATATGCCCGACAGCGTCCGACGAGCAGCTCAACTACACATTGCTTAATGTGCTTAATTCGATCAGAGCTTGACTCTGATGACCAACTATTGGAACAACACTCTCATATACAGGTAACTTAGTTAACACTCGAGGACTCCCACTGCTTGGCCAAAGTAACGTCATTGAACTCCCAGCACCTCTTCTGACATTCTGTTGTGAGAGGTCACATAGTGCGCTGTTGGCCATGGGCAATTGCTCCCGTGTCTGCTAGTGTGTTTACGCGCCGTTGCGAGGAACGTTGGAATGCATGGCAACGTCCGGCTCGCGTCCCAATCTGCCACGAGTATAGCCGCTTCATCGGCGTCGCACACAGTTCATGAAAAGCCTCTCCTACTACTAGAAGAATTATCCAAACGCCAGAGGAAGCCATTCAGATGCGACACTCTCCTCTGTAAAAGAAAGAAGAAGCCAATCGAATTTTCCATTAAATATTTCATTTTATTCACGGATGTTTTTCGGAGATCCGTTTAGTGCGTATACTGCAATCACGAACAACTTCCGTGGAAGACTAAGATGTGGATAACGCCAAGTAGAACCCCGATTTTGACATGGAAATGGCTGGGACTGCTACTCACATGTTCATCTAGGAGGAGAAGGAGGAAATCGGGAGTTGAAGGAGGATTCGACGATAAGGTCGAGGGTCGAAGAAGGGGAAGTACCTGGCGTAAAAACAGACGAACTGACACGCAATTCGCAGCGAAGGATATGCCCAACGATGTAGCATAACCGTTCGTACGGCGCCATCGATGCGGCACGCCCACCGACGGGCAATACTCACCGCAAGTCTAGCCGTTTAGAGGGCGCTAGTGTCGAAGAGAACAGCACCACCATAAGTGTCATCAATGCGAAAACTACGAGCATGGGTGGTTCTTCTTCTGAGCTTCTTAGATAGTTGTTCTCGTAGTTTTTTTTTCCTGCATTCCGGCGCCAAAGAGCACGCGTTCCTTTTTTAATGGGCTGCTTTCTAACGTAAACGCTGCCTTTAAGGATTGATGATTGAGCGATGTAGACGCTAGGAACTATTTCTAGAAAATAGAGTTTACCGTGTTTCATAAAGCATTCAAGAAGCTATATCGAGTCGCTACCACAGTGATAAGGCACCTGGGCGCGCCACGACGGGACTCCGTCGCGCTCCTGGTTGCATTGGCGACGCATGCGTAAGGTTGGATAGCGCCACGGCTAGAGCCCGACTAAGGCGCACCAAGTCTTCATGTGCTGCTGTTGTCGCACCGCTCGTCGCAGCCCATTAACCTAAGTTAAACCCTTGAGGCCTCGGGTTGCGGAGGTCATGCGTGCGGGAAACCGCATGATCCCCGGGAAGGACCCGTAGAACGACGTGTGCCTGGGAAAGGCCACGAGGGGCCCGAACCACCTCGATGCGTCGGTGTTGGAGGGTTAGGAGGGCGACCGCTCCCGAACCACAACAACCCTTACATGTCGTAAATGGGAAAGCAATAGGACTCTTGCGGCCCAGTGCTCATTCATCCTTTGCTAATGCTGACACGATTTGACCAGAACCATAACGGTAAGTATGACACCAAAATAACAAGTATGAGCTTGAAACTAAATATGTGAAAAGGGACGCGAAAATGCAAAATATTTATGTATGATGAAGTATAGAATCTAACAAAAATCTGCAAAAGCAAACTACTTCCTGAAACGAATGAACCACATCGCTAACGTAACCGCACTCAGAGAGAACCTGGAATTGGATTTTCAGTTAGAAAAATAGCAGCAGTCTGCCAGGAAAAAAGTAGAAACTTACCACGTAATCAAATAGGATAGGTGATCGTTTCTGACGTTAACGTTGGATTGGCCACCGATAGGTCCACCTGGTACTGTGGATTCTAGAAAATCATGCAAATCAAATGGAATCGGAAATAAATCCAGAAGAAATTTGTGACTCTCTCTCATCTTTGTAATACAGTAAAGAACAACATAACTTCTACTTATCAGTAAATTTTAATTTACGAGTATTCAATGGGCACCCTCTCATGGACAACTATGCAACATCACATAGAGCACTAAGACGTTGAGTGCGCGTATCTAGAGCGAGCCTTACAAAACTCACAAGCAACGCAGTCAAAGGGACGAAAAAGCACCAATTTTGTCAGCCATCTATCGGGAGCAAAAAGAATGTCAAAAAGGGGACAGACGTTGCTGAGATATCCAAAATTCCACAAATAAGAGTTAGAATAGGAATCAGATATAAGAAGTAGCACATCTAATTGCGAAGTTATGTAGAAGGTCACAAAGTCAATCACAAGTGAGATAAAAAAAGGAAAAGTCTGAGCCAGAGGTTGTAGGAAAGCATAAATACGTCAAATTTGATCACTAGAGACAACGTACAAAGCCTAACGCAAAAAGTTCAATTTCCAAGAGAAACAAACCTTCGAAAACCACACTCTGCGTAAGGTCGAAAAGGTTCGCGCGGCGCCAAAGGCGATGCATGCAAAGAACTTGGGGCGGCCACGTCTCTGCGACTCCTTGAAAGAGTCGGTGGACTCCAACGGGTTACTGCATTTGAATTAGGAGGATAGAGACAAAACAATTGATGGAAATAGAGTGCGGTAGAAAAGTGAATGTTATTTTCATTAGTTGGAAAGGCCAAAAAGATCCTACTATATATAATCGGCTAAGCGGTTGTGTGTGTGTGTCTGTCTGTGTGTGTATGTGTTTGTCTGTCTGACCGGAAATTCATAGCTCGGGCACCAGTGGTCGTCAGGAGTTGGTTTCAAGATATGATATAGGGGGTGGGACGGGAACATATTTGGTGGGGTAAAGAAAGTGATCACAACTGATAAGGGCTGATAAAAGGCGCTAGAACGCAAGTGTCGCGAAATTCATAGCTCGGGCACCAGTGGTCGTCAGGAGTTGGTTTCAAGATATGATATAGGGGGTGGGACGGGAACATATTTGGTGGGGGTCACAAAGTGATAACGACTGATATGAGCAATTGAGAGGCGCTGAAACACAATTTTCACAAAATTCATAGCGCGCTTCGCAGCAGTCGTCAGGAACTGATTTTGGGACATGATATGGGGCTGGACGGTAACATATTTTGTGGGGGTCAAAAAGTGATAACGACAGATGAGGACTGATAATTACGATATGCGTACGAACGTAGAGATTACTCGAAACCAGATTGCAGATAATGCATTTCATTTCAATATCATTTCATTAGCGTTATAATTGTAAATTCAAACACCTTTCAACCGCTACACCTTCTAGAGAGTTCTTGAGGATGAATGGGATGCTCTAATAAATTTGATAGTGAATACTGGGCATTCCGTCTTGAGATTACCAAAAATTATTCGACCGCTAAATTTCCTCGATTCTCGATGCATGGTGGTTGTTTACATCATCACTTAGCTGTGCACTTCACTGCGCTTATCAAACAGTGAGATACAGCCAAATGCATTTAACGAAGCAGCTATAGTTAAGCGGTGAAACCCAAAGCTTCACCGATTGTCAATTTTGTCAGAGGCTTCCGTGTCATGCGCGCGGTAGCGGGCGGAGCTAAACTGGTCCTAGTAAAAGCACTCCGAGAACGAACCATATGTGGAATAGTGAAATAGTGTATCGCCAGCGAATTTATATATAGACCAGTTTTGCTTCGCCCGCTATCGCGCGCATCACACGGCAGGCTTTAGCGAAATTGGAGGACCCATGGAATATCAGCATGAGATACTCCATTAACCATCTCACTATTGACTGTGTTAGACCCTCCACAGTTTCACTGAAGCTCATCGAGAATACGCGTGATAACGTCTGAGCTGAACTGGTATATTGATCAACTCTGTAAACATCCAGCATTTTTCTTGAATTAAGATAATTTAGCGGTGAATAGGATTGCTGTCAGTCTCAAAATCAAAACGAAATATGCCTATTTACATAAGTGAGGAGCTAATGCTTATCATTCATTTACATTCATCATTATTTAGAACCACGAAAGGATTAGCGGTTTAATGAGTTTGGGTTTCTTAATAGTCAGAAATGAAACTTATCATTTGCTGAAGACTTGTTTTTTAAATTTATGCAGTCGAATTCTATTAAGTAAGCTGGATATATATCGAAATAATGTGCACGTACCTTTGTTTGTACTACTACGACTTACTACAATTTGTAAGTAGGAACGCTCTAGTGTCAACGCTGCGTAACGGAACTAACGACTTTTGCGTTCTGACGCGCCTTATCGGCCCTTATCAATCGTTATCAGTTTCTGGCACCCACCAACAATGTCCCCGTCCCACCCCACATAACACTTGTAAGTATGGTTGCTCTGGTGTCAAGGCGAGCCAGGCAACGGAATCGACGACTTCAGCGTTCTGGCGCGCCTTATCGGCCCTTATCAATCGTTATCAGTTTCTGGCACCCACCAACAATGTCCCCGTCCCACCCCACATAACACTTGTAAGTATGGTTGCTCTGGTGTCAACGCGAGCCAGGCAACGGAATCGACGACTTTTGCGTTCTAGCGCATCTTATCAGCCATTATCAGTTGCTATCGCTTCCAATCATGTACCACCAATGTCCCGGGACCGCCCCACATAAGACTTGTAAGTATAGACGCTCTCTTACCAATATGAACGGCAAAACGAAATTGGCGATGCTCGCTTTCTAGCCCCTCTTATCAGCTATTATCAGTCGTTATCAGTTCCTATCACGTACCACTTGTGTCCCCATCCCACCCCCTATAACATATGTAAGAACCACTGCGCTATCGTTACTGTGACTCGAGCTATGAATTTCCGTTCAAACATACACACACACACACACACACACACAACACAACAGACACACGCTAGCCGCTTATATATAGTAGGATACGGCGGAATTTGAGAACGTAGCAGTTCTGACGGTTCTTCAAACGGTTTACCAGAACGAACGCAATTTTTTGTTCTTTTCGCTCTTATCGTGAATGATGCGGCTCAAACAGTAGTTCATGGGGCGCTCATGTCCTTGGGGGAGGGACATCTACAACAGGGCCGATTGAGGGTGGCATTAGGACTAAGCCCAAGAGGGGGAGAAACGGCATGGAGCACACATATTGCTTGCATACTATAATTCGTAGTTTACTTTATTTCATACTATAACTATAATTCGCCCGTGGACGTTTCCTTCGAAACAGTCATTGGCAGAAAGATGTCGGAAACACTGAGTTAAACCTACCATAAACTGCCTCGAGGTAAATAGGAGCAGTATTGTGCTGCTGAGCCATCTGGTCGAAATCTTTGTAGAACCATGTTCCTTTTTCCGGTATATTTGCACCCATGAACTGAGGACGCTGAAGTTGCGAAATGACAGTACTAACATGTAGCCAAGAAACCTTTAAAAATAACGATTACCGCTTCACTTCTTCTTACGACAGCATCGAATGTGACTATTCCCTTTATTTGAGAACTCTGACGACTGCTTGGCGAGATGCGTGAAGCGGGTACCCAACCACGATTTATCATGATGACAAGTCTAGATACGTACTACATCAAATCTTTGATGTTAACAAGCGAGCAAAAAATACTTTGATAGAACAAACTGGTAAAATTCATCTTCTACGTCAACTAATGAAATGCTCCACTGAGGGGCTGGCTGGAGGGAAACAGTTGACTTTTATAAGACTACTCACTGAAAAAGGATGAACTAAGACCTAATCCTCTATTAAAACCGCTAATTTGGTGTCGGTTTGTCGGTATATAGGTCGATGGGTATGTCGATATGTTTGTCGGCCCACAAAATGAAAATATAGAAGCAAGCTTGATCAACCGCCAACAAAACTGGGGAGACTGCAGCTCTTGCAGTATCAGCATCTCGCAACGACATAATTGTGATAACCAACGACTGCTATACGTATACATAAAATCCACTAAGCAAACTCTTGGTCACTGGTGCTACCTTCGCAGCTGAACAGGAGGGTATGGTGAGAAAACCAATCTGTAGTGTTGTTATGATTGCAAAACGCCACTCCAACCATTATATAAACCGACTCAGCAAAATTTCAATCATTCCTCATGATGTTACTATCGTCATTAGAAGAAAATGCAGGGAGAGGCAGGGAAGGAAGGGAAGAAGGAAACCAACCGCCACCAAATCCACGTTTCAAACGAATGTTGTGGTATCATTTTAATATGATATGACTGTGGACCCTCTACTACACATACAGGATAACCATTTGCTCGACACGAGGTGTTGTTCAAGAAATGCGAAAGGGAAAAGGGCACATAGGGAATGAGAGGTCCTGCTACGGTACCAAACTGATTTCTCGAAGCAAGTCATTCTAACGCGAAGGACCCCTCGTGGTTGCGATTAAACCGCACACTCCATATCGCAACATGTTACATCTAGACACTTCAATGAACAATTGGTCAGCAGTAGTCGAGGATATCACGTCGGAATTTTTCATTGATTTTCCGTAATTGCACTGCAGATAAAGGTCAGGCAACTCATAATAAACAAACGTCGTGGTGGTATGAAAATTGTTTAAATTTAGATAATCAAAATGAAATCCTCGTTCTCTTTTTTCCAACAGAAAAAATATGTAAAAAATGTGGAAAAGGTAAAGAGAAAGGGCAAGAAGGAGAAGGAAAACACATCGCTCACCCTGAGTTTGAAAGACGAAATGGAGTAATTATGTGAGCACCATGACTAGAGAGATTATCGCTGGATAACAACGACCCAGTGCTTTTCTCCTTATGGCCTGAAAGTTTAACATAATGAAAGCATAGTATTGTACAGAAAGGAACGAGAATGCGCAAACCAGGATCGAAGCGGCCTCGAGGTGCAATGAAAAATTCTTTGTCATGAAGAAATTCTCCCGTTACACGAACCCTTCTGTATTCCATATTTTGCAACTGAGAAACACTGAAAATAGCTGTTTACAGGATGCTGGAGATAAGAGCCGCTCCCTAAGTTCATTCCTGGAACATACTCGTCAAGCGGAAAAGCGACAGCAGGTTCATTCAGGCGTTCCTTCAGTTTTTCTATCAAATTTAGCTTCCATCTAAGTCGATAGGTCTGCCAACATCCCAGGCCAAATGTCACTGCAGGAATAACCTATAAGATATCGAAGAATGAATTCAGAGCCTACGTTCCATACGAACGAAGGGATAGCTACTAGATCTAAAAAACACCTTACAAGCATGGAAAACGACGCCCACGGTCTTTTATAGTTTCCATTTCTTCCGGTTCCTCGATTTCTTCCACCTTTACTTATTTGCTTCTCCTTTCCTTCCTGACGATCTAACTAAAAAATGACTTATAATAAACTAGTCTTTGAACAGAGCTTCCGACTTTCTGCCATACAGCCTCTTTATAAACGTCTACACAGCACCTAATCAGTTCGTATATAATTCAGCGATGATGATTCAATTGATATGGGAACATTTCAATCCGCTTCCCTGGCTTTACGCGCTACTTCATCGCAAAAAACGTCAGCATGTGTAAAATCAACATAATGACCGCACTCGACCTAAAACGAATTGCTACACATTTTACAAGCCCATATACTTCCAAATATGCAAAAGGGTGGAATGGGACTGCAGTGACCAGAAGAAATAAATGAACATACTACTGAAGTGAAAAATGCCCTTTTATTCATGAGCAACATGGATCTGATTTGGAATAAACCCGCCTGGAAGGGAGGGTGATCTCGGTGCAGTGGTGGTGTCAGAGTCCGCGATCCGTCGCAGGTTTCGCTGTTTCGCGATTTTCGCGATTTGCGCGATTCACGCGACGGGTCACGGAAATCACAAGTGCCCGATCAATACTGCAAGGTGTTCTCCAATCCTGCCGCCACTTCTGCTTGATAGTGATGGCTGAATGACGACTGCTCATGATTCCACTTGTTTCATATTCAGTGTTTCAAATGTTCAAATGGGGCACTTGCAATTTTTGCGATCCGTCGCAGGTTTCGCGCAAATCGCGAAAATCGCGCAAATCGCAAAAATCGCGTAAATCGCTCGAATCGCGCAAAACCTGCGACGGATCGCAGACACTGACATCAGCCTAATAGGCGCTAAGTATCATTATAGATCAGATGCACCCTAAGGCTGGTGTCAGAGTCCGCGATCCGTCGCAGGTTTCGCTGATTTTCGCGATTTGCGCGATTCACGCGACGGGTCACGGAAATCACAAGTGCCCGATCAATACTGCAAGGTGTTCTCCAATCCCGCCGCCACTTCTGCTTGATAGTGATGGCTGAATGACGACTGCTCATGATTCCACTTGTTTCATATTCAGTTTTGATTGGTTTGGTTTGATTCCTGAAAAAAATAGGAACGATTCAAGAGCATTTCAATGAACTAATAGACATTGAACATGAAACAAGTAGAACCACAAACATTCGTCTTCCAATCTTTACTGCCAAGCAGAATTCGCAGCAGGATTAAACAACACCTCGCAGTATTCATCGGGCACTTCCAACTCCTGTGATCCATCGCAGGTTTCGCGAAAATCGCGCAAATCGCGAAAATCAGCGAAACCTGCGACGGATCGCGGACTCTGACATCAGCCTAACTTTCAGCCCGATCCACTAGGGATAGGCCCGAGAGAAATGTTAAATAAAGCAATGCATGCGCAAGAGCATTGACCTCTTCCTACGGACACTTTTCAACAAAAATTAAGCGTCTGGGAAACTGTCAAAACCAGAAAACTAGGAAATACCGAAATGATGTCCTCGCGACTTTTCTTGGGTAAAGCTGCCGCAAAAGTCGAGGTACGCGTAGATAACCAACATATTCGATGACGGAACGTTGTGGCGGTGTTCATCTTATCCTGTTTGGAGATAAAGGATCATTCAGAACGAGCCTGAAAATATCACACTCCATGAAACACTGAGACATAGAGGAACCAGACAAAAAATGAACTGCAACTAGGTAAAAGTAGAATTCAGCTCGTGCGTCCCGTTAGAATTAGCAGCTCGGTTGGAAAGAAACACGCGGGAAAAGCTGCATCAAAGAGGGTTCAGAATTCTGACAAATTAGGAGCTCATGTGGCGGTGAAATCACTACCGAAACTTGAATTACATATGAACGTGCGGGTTATGTAGTCTTGTCTTCGCTTTGGACATATAAACGTCGCACATCACGCAAATTATAAAGATCTAACATGCATGGTTTCTAAACTCGCACCAGTATTGCGCACAATCCGCAATGTTATCAGCAACGTTGGCTAACGACGACACCCGAACAGTAACTTGATCCCTCTACGGACCGCCTGAAATACAACGGATTAGATTGCTATGAACACGAACAGATTTCCCAAGATTTCATGTAGAACAGCGGCAAAACTCGTTAAAAACAAAATTTCATAGAAATTGAGGTGCTGAAGAGGGCGGTGGGGCTATCGCGTCACAATAGCCCAAGCCGCCTTCCAAGCACACTATTCTGCAGATGAAGGGGAGCTCCATGGTGGGTGAGCTATTTCGCTTGTGCAGGAAAGAGAAGGAAGGCATGAGTATTTGTCCTGCTTTTACCTGCCCGATGACCATCATGGAATGCACATGTGACGATCGTAACGATCATCTCGTAACAACCGACTATGAAAGCGTCTAAAACTCTCACTTGAGCGAAATTGGATCAAAAATAAATACGAATTGTCTCTGTATTTGTTGGGACACATGCGTGGAACACACAACCGACATCTACATCCGCTGAGGGCTTCGAACTACCAAAAAACAGCGAGAACGGATAGGGCCGATGTCAGACTTTGCGAATCGCGCGATTCGCTACTAGCGATTCGCGCGATTCGCTAGCGTCCGCGGTCGCGTTGCGGTACCAGCCAATTGAGTGATTCACTGGCCGCGACGCGACCGCAGACGCTAGCGAATCGCGCGAATTCCCAAGTAGGCCCTGTTCAGAGATGTCCGCCGGCGCGAAAAAACGCACAGGCGAAAATCTCCGCCAAGATTTAGATACGCATCGACTGAGAAATTGTGAAACGCGTAAGCGAAACGTCCGGAGCAGGCGAATTTCAGTCAAGAGTTTGATATGTATCGACTGTGAGAAACGCACAGGCGGAAAATCGCGTGAGCGAAGCGTTCGTAAGTCGATGCGTATGATACTCATTTTCGTCGATCCTCCCACTTCACGATTCGCCTGTGCGTCTTCGTTCAGTCGATACATATTTCACATTGTTTCGCCTATGCGTTTTTTCGCGCAAGCGGACATCTCTGAACAGGGCCTAAGTGAACGGCTCCTATTCGGCAAAGTCCTGAGATCGGCATAAGGGCGTCATAGCTTCTGTGGAAATTCGACCAGTTCTTGATGAAATGCCCAAACAATCTGGAAAGGGTTATCTTAATATGCAAACACTCGCTAGTTGATGCATAACAAATGTGAAAATCGCCGAAAATTGACTTCCTGAGAATTTGCACATCGCCTTGGCGTCTTTTAGAACGCTCAGCAAAAATGAATGCTGTCTTCCATGAACAAAGTCCGTACAATATACAAAAAAAACTTTTGAAAATACGTTTTTGAGGATCCCCTTATCAGCAATGCGTCGGCTCAAAGACAGTATGCTGTGAAGGTTGCTGACTTGCCGTCCCAGAAAAGAGCTGTTACTACCAAAATGCTTGCTTGAAATTCTAGAACTTTTGCGCCGCCTAGATTTACGCAAAGTCTTAAAGCAACAGTCCAGGGAGGGTTTCAACTAATCCAAAGCTGAGGTGTGGAAGCATGCCCCAGCCCAAGTGAAGTCGAAAGGAACTGTCACTGAAGTAAAAACTCACCTCTGAAATGCGTGAGAAGGGCTCGAAGTTCGTCGAAAAGGGCGGGTCAACCGAGCCTCGGTTGACCCGCCTCCTTGCTGCTGTGAAGAGCGCTTGCTCGAATAGCGGTCGTTGCGGGACCGCCGCGCTGTATGAGGTCGATTCCATAAGAACGCAACTTGAAGCGCTTCAATTTCGATTGCTGGCAAATAGTTATGTATTTGCAAGCATGCATGGCTATTTGCCAGCAGTTGCAATTGGAGCGCATGTACTACGGGCAGGTTCGGACAACTCGTCCAACACACGTCTCCCTAAACGGCAGGGGGAGTCCCTGTCTAAGCCCCTGCCCGACGTTTTTTTCTACTTTTTCTTTCTCCATTGACCAACTTCTCACCTGCAACGTCATTATAGGTGGTCCTTACCCGCGAATTCGTTCCTGGATTGTTGCTTTAAATCAGGAACAGAGACGTCCTCGCTTTCAAATTCCAGGCTATTGCAAGGCCGTTCTTTCACTTTACACAACTTCTTTATTGCACTGTGTACTATGCCCGGCTTTCACTATTTCGACAGCGCACTTCGAGCCTTCCCCGTTGTGTTCCTATGCAGTTTTCCATGTCCTAGCATTGAATTCCTATTCAAGCATTCGCTACTTCTCGCTGGAGATTTCCATATACGGCAATTCGCCCGTTAAATTTGTGTCCTTTATAAAGATTCGATGGCTAATCAGCGCTTTGTGCCCGGGGGGGGGGCGCTACGTTCACCGCACCGCGCCGCGCGGCTGTGCGGCAACAGGAAATTCGAACATTCCAGCTTCTCACGCATGTCATGTGACTGCCCTCACCCCCAACCCCCCTGAATTGGCTACACTCCCCCGAAACGCATCGTTTTGTTACTCCTTCTGACTTGTTAAAGGACGTCATTCGGCTCCCCCACTTTCTTCACGATTTGGGGCGCGGCCGCGGCGAGCGCGGCCGAGTCGATAGTGCCCGCGAACTGTGTGGGTAAATTTGAAAACGCATCACCACCACAGTTCGCGGGCACTATCGACTCGTCCGCGCTCGCCGCGGCCGCGCCCCAAATCGTGAAGAAAGTGGGGGAGCCACGCCATTCTTACGGGTCCCACTGCCTCCTGCTACAGTGAACCCTTCAATGTGGAGCGGGGAATCCGTGAGCCAGGGGCAGTGTCGCCAGTCTAGGGGGGTGGGGGGTGAGGGCAGACACTTGACATGCGTGAGAAGCTGGAATGTTCGAATTCAACCGCGATCACATGGGATCCCCGCGGGTTAAGGCAGTGGGTCCCGCAACGAATGGCGCCCTATACTAGTCAGTAGGAGTACAAAATGATCACTCCCCTCCCTTGTCGTAATAACTTCGTATGTGCCGCAAGAGCGCGCGCGGGTCGGGGACCCCAGCCCCTACCCCTAATCAGTCTATGGGCCACCTAATGTGTTTGTGGTTTGACTGGAGATCTTACCGTTCCTAGAGGATTTTTGAGCATGCTTAATTAGGGACAATAAATGCAGACACATAGAGAACAGAACATAGCATTAGAGAAAGTCAGCATCAACTTCAAATCCATTTATTCGCTAAAGGGAAGTGCCACACACTGCTGACAACATTAGGCGTTAAATAAAATTGAAGTTTGTGAGATGCACACAACGCATTTAATCTTACGCTGCGCTCTGCTACGTCTGCTCGGAATTGCCCGTGAACGACGTGAGTCTCAGTTTGTACATTTTTCATGCCTAACTTATCGAACCGCTAGTTTCTCAGACGTCTTCTAGATCTGCTTAGTTTCTGCGTCTTTTTCTTCATTCCCATACAGGATCAAGGATCAAGGTATTAGCACATGGATTTTTTCAGCCCCTTCCTAGTTTGTGAAGAAGGCTTAACTAACAAACCCAGATAATCTCCCTCGCCTTGACAAAAATGGAATCGCTACAGTTAGCCAGCATGAGTTTGTGCGAGAACTTGAAACAAGGATTTGCATAAGTGACTGAAATGGCTACCCAGGCAAAAAGAGACCTTGCGATTTCGTTTTGGTTTTTATGATGCTTCCCAGCCACTTAAAAAGTGG
>MU895337.1:0-12365 GCA_036418205.1 Ostertagia ostertagi
CGCGATTCTGAGCATAAATCAGACGCATGGCGCATCTCGTACCGCATGTTCTGCACTGCACGTCTTTCAATGTTCCTTCATCGATTCCGCAACCAGAGTGCTTGAGCACTCAATTTCGTCGTCTTTCAGCTGTGTCACAATGTCTATTTGCTATCGCTGAAAAAGCTATAAGAAGATGGTCAAACACCGTGTGAGTTTCTTTTGCTGCTGCCACTCCTCTCGTTTGTCACGTTGATTCCAAAGAACACCAGCAAGAATGCAAATGCTCAACCTGGGGATTCCCCACATAGAGTGTTTTTATCAGCTCTGTCACTTAGAAGCAATGGCCCGTGGGAGCGATAAATTCGTGTCCATGGCTCTTAAGAATATCGGCTTTTGGGCACATGTGGAGTTTCAGTGGAGCTCAAGGCTTTTACAGAAACTAAGCAACAACGACCGTAAAATCAAATGGGAATGGGTCTTACGGGAAAAGTGGTGATCGTAGAGAACAGTTTGCTATGAACCTGGGTTGACTTGGTTACCGAGTTACCCGCCAGAGCTAGGTTAGGATCAGCTCAGCTCTTTGAGGAATCAGGTTGTAATTGATCTCCAAGTCAGGGTCAACCGTGAACTTTCGCACTTTTTCCAACGTTTCGCAACCCCCTCCCCCCTTTGGGGGTTCGATGGGGACCCACCACCAATCAGAGACCAGGGTCAACCGTCACGTTGGACCGATATTGGAGCGACGTTGGACCGATGTTGACCGCTCTCCGCGCCGGCATTCACACTCGCCTTGCGCGAGCCGTCTGTGTCTCCGTGCGTACGTTCACTCTCGGCATTACTCTCACACGCTAGAGAGCCATGCGTTGGACTTTGTCCAACGGACGGTTGACCCTGCTCGGAGGCTCCCCCAATATGACCACCATCCTCGACCACCACCCTCGCCATCATGGCTGTTTCTATAGCATTTGATTCTGAGATCAGTCGATACAGCCCAACTCCGCACACTTTCTCCTCCAAAACGACCGTCGAGGGTCGACTCCCCCGTATTCCCAAAACCTAAAATGCGACCCCCTCGTTCGAATATTGCGACACAGCTGGCCCTTTAAACCTGGACTTCCGAAGCTCCATGACCTTATTATTCAAAGAGGGAGAGGGGTGCATCTGGCTCCGACATCATAACCAAGATGGGATTTTTATCCGTCTGGGTGATCATAAGTGATAACTGTGCTATATTTTTTGATGAGGGGTCCATCTAGAAAACAGTGGAATAGTTTTAGGAGTCGCAAAGAGGAAAGAACTTGGTGAAATTTGAAGTAATTCTGTCGAAGTGTAGGGAATACAAAAGTTCATATTCTTTATTAAGCCCATTGCTCCAGCTTGCCTCCCCCTCTCCGCTCTCACCTACTGGACGTACGTGCGCACTTTTTGTTTTGGGGCGTGGTTGGTGTGGGCCACGCACTCGCAAGTCTACGACGCCTAGCGAAACTATCGATCACTGGAGGGCAGGGTCAACCGCATTTTGGTACAAGTACCAAGGAGGGTCGTATATGGTCCACGAGGTGGGAGGGGGTCGTAACCGCGGTGATCAGCAGGGGAAATCGATATCGACTTTGAAATGCATCGGCGAATTAGAAGCACAGCGCAGGCGCGGCGCACACCATGGCAGGGATTGTTAGTGCAACGCTTCATTCAAGTTATCAGTAACAACGGCTGCTACGGAAGGATTTCGGTCATTCTAGAGTAAATGAAGCGAAGAGAACTTCGGTAGTGTGAAGGATAGACTCCTCGAAGAAAGAAGAAAATTTTAACAAAAGAATTTTTCGGAGGAACGGATCTCCACACACGCTTATGTGAATTTTGAAAGCACATACTCGTATTTTTCGCACACTCGAAGTTTTTGGCGAAATCGGTTTCGAAGGAAGATGCACAACCACTGAAACCTAGAAAAAACCGTGCTTTCAAGAAATGGTTTGAAGAGTGCCCTCCGAAAAAAAGTCTCAACGGAACAAATTTTTGAATCGATACTTTTAGCAAATTTTAGCAATTTTTAGAAAGCTTGAACCTTGAAGTTTGCCATACTGGCTTCAGCTTCCCAAATAATGACTTTGAAGGAAGTTATGATCGTTTGAAGGTTAAAAAGTCGCATTGCACAGAAAAAAGTACCAACGTGCTAATTTTTAACAAATAGACTTTTATGCAATATTCAGCGAGCTTTGAAGAGAGAATAATTTGTTTTTTGTCTTCTCGCCAGCTTCGAATTTGAAGGAAGTTATGACCCCGAAACAGGCAGGTGCGAATTTCATTTAGATTTCGGTTGGGGCAGGAACACCGGGGAAACGGGAACTAATCACGCGCCCCGAAGTTTCTCCCTCGTCCATATGTAATGCCCGTGTTCCCATACACGGAAGGGGGATCGTATCAAAACCCGCGAAGAGGGGTATCGTAAAATTTCCTAAAAAGTACCAACGGTTGGTTGACCCTACCGTCGGTTTAGTATGGGTCATGAACGGTATAAAAATCGAGTAAATCAATGTCAAATCAGAATAACTATGTTCCATTCTGAATGATGAGTTTTAAAGGCATGCCCCAGGATCACATTGGTGTGGCTCTTGCACACGAATGCGAATGTATTGGTGCGAAATGGGCCGGCAGTAAAGAAAAAAGGAAAAGAATCCGTCGAAAACGCTTAGGTTAAGGGCTCACTCACCTTCCTAATCGGCTGTGCTAAGGGAATGAGAGACTAAGCGCGGAGAGGAGAGTATGAGGCGAGAGAGCGCCAGACAAGCCTGATAAGAGAAAAAATCTGCAGCTTCAGCAGCTTACTTTGCAAGGCCCAAGCGCTCTTGTCGGTTGGTTTCCGTGCACGGGAACGCCACATTTGTGATTGTCCTCTAGGGTCTATACTACAGACCGAAGGGAAGCGTTCACACGACCTCTGCCTGGGTTGTGCCTTTAAAGTGATTTACCTGAGCCTATACAAAGTGCAACAGGAACGTAAGGTGAAAAGAGAGGATGAAGAGACGGCAGTGGTGAAGGTAGGATTCAGAATCACATGAAATATGTTAAGGAATGTGACATCGCACTTACCAATCATTCATCTCTTTCTAAACAAGCAAAATCGAGCACTCCCTGCTAGACAAACTTGGGAAGAAGAACAGTGGCTCCCATTAGGCCCTAAATACACCCTAATGCTGATCTATTTGGGTACTTGCTCCGCCCGAACAACGACCCTTTTAACGGGTGAAGAGCTCGTAACTGATAGTTTACAGCGCAATTGTTGTACATTACCTTTTCAACTTTCAAACGACAGGCGCCTAAATGTTTTATTACCGCAGTCGGTCGTTAGAGCGGATAATTATGCTCCCTCCGTAAGTAACGCGTACGTGTGTAAAGTTTGAACCACAGCAAAGATAGCCAATTCCCAACGACCAAGGTTGAAGTGTTCTAGCCAGGGGTGGGTCACGTTCAGGGACATAATGCCATAGTCCTCACGCAAGGATGATCGCCTTCAGAATAAATTTCAACGAAATCAGTTATCTATGTTGTAGCTAAAAAGTGGCGACGTCTACAACGACTTGGAGCGTAGGCGGAAGGCTTACGGGATTTTGTTCAAAAAACTTTCTGTTTGAGGAACGAGAGCTGCTTACCTGGGAATGGTGAAAGTGATCCTATAAGGGTACAGTGAATGTCTTCGCCGGAACGATTTTTAGTGCATTATTTTTCCCCACTTGAGCAACAGCCTCTAGAAGATTGGTATGCTATGTTTATATTGCTTTTATATCCTCAGTTGGTGTAGTGGCGAGTGGCTAACGCGTTAACACGCGAACGATCCAGAGATCAAATCCTGGATCGTGAGTCACCCGGGCCCATCAAAGCCTTCTCTTGGGGGTCGGTTTAATTGGTAACAGACTTGTCTGGGAAGTCTCCAGATCGGTCAATTAGGATTTACCCTTCCCCCTCCCCGCAAGTATCCTTTCAAACTTTCAAACTTCACTAAAGGCCGACAGACCAGATGTCTCTAGAAAGGCATCACAAATCACGAAACACATGGGCCCACCTTAGGAAGCGACCGCCATGTTGGTTGTGTGGCCACTGATCTCTAAGGAAGTTTGACATGTCTCATAAAGATCTTAAGATCTCGTTGTGTAACATTGTCCATAAGATGGCGCGTTTCCTTTCTGCCTCTGGCAGCTACGGCTACCATCTTCATCAACCTTTCTAGGATGGGAAGAAAATCGCGCGCAATCGTCTGGCGTTGCAATATGGAGGCCTCTGCCCCCCCCCCCCACCCCCATTAGTGAAGAGCAATGGCGGACCTTCGAGGATGGGCTTTACTTTCACTTCAATCGCTTTCATCGCGCTTTCGGTCCGCCAAATCATATACGACCACTGTGCTCCCTGTAGGAATATTTGACTGTGAGGGGGATCCACGGCAATTTTCAAAAGAAGACCCTGGATGTTGCTGCAAAATCCAATGTGACTTTACGGGATCTTCCTCAATTAGTTGAGGCATCGAATCAGCTTATTCGACGGGCTGCCCATCGGCGTAGGAGAAACTTCGTCACTTGAAGTTCTCGAGGCATCCCTTTGTGGTGATCTGGATTATGGAACCTTGCTCAAAGTTCGGATTGTCATTCCGCTTTTGTTATTTTTCGCTTTGTGACCAAGTCCAGCACTCCCCGCCGCCAGGTCCATTTGCGGAGACACTGCTTGCTTGCGTGATTCGAATGCCAGACATATGGGTCGAACTGAAAATGAGAGATGTAAGTAAATTACCGTGTTGTGTCGCTGTAAATGGTGCCAGAATATGAGATTTCCACGGCGTATAAGAGTTTGATTCCACAAAGATTTTTAGAAGGTAACCTGGAAGTTGTTGCCACATTGGTGACGACGGAGTAGCGTGGAGTGATAATTGAACTCATTAGGCCCTCAGCACTGATATCAAATCTCAAATCGAATTCTGCCCAGTTCATCTAAACTTTTAGCTTGACCCGAATCTGGTGCTTTTTACCACTCTGAGAGTTTGGAAATATCGACTTGACTCAACTGAAATGATAAGACCCCATGTCTTATTGCATGAGGCACAGATCACGTCCAAAAACTGCTTGATCTGAATGGAATGAGAGTGCGGTACCATCATTTGCTAAGTAATAAATACTAGCTATGGCACATAGAGTGGTAAAAATAAGCATGATTAGTCAGTGTTTTCAGTGTCCTCATAGGATCTTAACGGGACAGAAAACTGTAATTCGAAAAGCAGCTGCTCGACCCATCTTCGAATTAATCTGCATAGGATAGCCGGTCCCACGGCACTTACCATAGTCGCTACCACATGTGAGGTGCATACTTCATTACCCAAGGGGAACAACAGGAAGCAATAGGATATAAATATAAACCCACTCAATCGGCTACATTAAACCTCTGCGAATTGCTCTATATCGGAAATGGCAAGGTGGTGTAATTGGCGGCGGTCGAGCACGACGACCGCGAAGTTCATCTGGAGCGAATCTCGCCCAGGCCAACCAAGCTTGTCCGGGTGGTTAAAAAAAAGTGATTTGCCTATCGACTGCTTCCTGCAAGTCATTGTATAGGTCATAACGCACTCTAATGCTTCGACGAGGAGCAGGACACATGGCGCATCCTGAAAGGAATTGAGGAGACGGCTTTGTTTGTTTGCCTCATCGATATCGATATCATTTCCTTTTTTTCATATTCAGCAAACATCCTAGCTTTTTTCACACATGTGCCTAACTAAAAGGTAACTTAAGTCTTGTGATAAAGCTTTAAAGAATTCTGATCAATTCGAATTCAATTAACAATAAATACCTGTAATCGTCCATGGAAGAAACCTGTCTCTGGAAAACTTCGCGTGGGAATGGAGTCTGTAAGTGTCGATGCTGAGGGACATAAACAGTTTGATGGTTGGAAACATGATTACATACAATGCACTACCAGATTGCCAACGGAATGTGATCGAGTGGTTTTTCTCCCATTCCAAAGTATGATTTATGTGACGGGAAACCAGTTAGTTGTCGCCTGAAAAGCTAGAATTCCTCTATGACGTGTTCCCAGACACGTCGTTACACCTTGGCTATCGCCATCAAGAGACGAATCAAGGGCTCATCAATGATGGTCGTGGATGGCACGAATTCTTAAAGTTGCATGAAACGTGGGAAAAACTCGGGACGTTCGCATAATTTGTGGAACAAATGCGCAGATTTATGGAATCTACAAGAGTCACGAGGGTTTTTTGTAGTGTGGCCCATGCGCTTGAAGTTAGGGATTGCAGGTACATGAACCTGGCATTCAGAAGTATTAGCCGCAATGTGTCGGCGGAACAGGTCGGCCTCGACTGTGCCCTGTTCCCGACTTCCTTTCAAAATTGAGCCGTCATTTGAACGTAATTGATCTGTTGAAAACGTATTTCTAGGGATAGGTTGTAGGGAAAGTCTTTGCGGTTTTCGACAGTAATCGTTTAACTGACTTTTTGAAAGAAACAAAACACATGAGGAGGCAAGGTAATCACCATCACACTCTTTGCCACTTTTCGGGCAACTTCGGCTGCCTCCAGCAAGGAACTGCCCGGAGTTCGACTTGAAAAGTTACTCAGCCAGCGATCAAAGTCATCTTTCCTCTTCCAACGTTTTCTTTGTAAGCAATTCGATAGCGAAAGGGAAAGGTGGTAGTCTGTTGGACCAGTATCCTGGCTGTACGGTGAGTGGCTTCCCACTTCCCATCCAAAATCGAGTTGCTTCTGTCGGGTCACTGTTGTAGTGTGTGGACGAACGTTATCGTGCAGGAATCAGATCATGCCGCAATTTCCCGCTTCCCTGCGATCTCGTTGACCATTCTACCTAGCTTCTAATAGTACAAGTGCACCGCGAGAGTAGCGCAGCGCGGCAGTAGCTCACAATGAATAATTCCTTAGCCGTGCAAAAATGTCCTTCACATCAAAAACAGATCATAATCTTCTGAGGGTAAACACCTGCCTTCCTTGCGGCTCATGCTGGTCACCCTTGTCAACCCAGTGTCGGCGGGGCTTGATGTTAGGCTATAGACACCACTTCTCATCCTGTGTGACGATGGACTTCAGCCAGCCATTTATGCACCTGTACGAGAGCCATTCCTTAGCCACCTCGTCACGGTGAAGACGATCGGGTTCGATCAAGTCGCGGGTGAGCACTGTGGTTGCCCACATACTCCAACAGGGTTAGGTGATCGGCATCGGCAATGATCCCAAAGGAACCATATGAGACTTATGCGATTTTACGCACAGTTTGCCATGAGTCTGCTGCCAGCAGCTTGCGCAAACGATCATTTTCTGCTTCAAATCCACGTTCCGATCAGGCAGAACCTTCAAGCTCAGGGTCCCCCTCACGAAAGCGTTTAGGCCAACTTTGTGCAGTGCATTCGGATGCCCTTACGGTCCCCACGCGCAGCATTAATGCGACATCTCAATTAGGCTGCTGATTCGCCAAATATGGACTCGTATGGTAAAAGGTCATGAAAGTACTGTTGTAAAAGACGCACATTTGCAGAAAGGTGATAAGACATTGTTAAAGACTGATAATGATACTAAACCTGCACATATATGTCCTATTCATAGGTGCACAAGCCACGTTGCTGTAAGGCATTGAGCAGGTAAAAAGAAAAAGAGAAAATTTTTTTTTGAAACTGCAAGGATTTTTCCTCCCACCAAGACTACCGTCATCATTATTCTAGTGGCAATTAGAGAACTATTCGGGCCGAGGAAGGATATTGGAAGAAGATCTGAGGATCAAAGAGTCAGAGGAGTTGAATTAATTGGGTTCTATTCAAAGTGGGGCTGAAGTGATATAGTGGCAAGTGGCGCGTTTACACCCACCCGGGTGGTCCCGATCGACAATTCGGGTTGTGGACCACGCCAACGAAGCTTTCCATCCCTCTGAGATCGGTCAATTGGTAAGTCATTGTATGTGCCGAATTGTTGTCAAGTGTTATTACGAATGTACAATGAAACCAAAAACGAGATTGATTAACGGCAAATGCTTTATCCTTTTTTATTCAGGTCTTGAAAAGCCAGGTTGCGGGTCAAGGCATCCAGATGACCACCAGCTCTTACTCACTGACGACAGCAAGACGCTGTTGCGCGACTCCTCAAATTACTTGTATTTATTCTAAGGTTCATACCATAGCATAGCCGTAAACGAAATGGTTCTTCGTATGGTCCATTCAGTGTAACCTTTCCGAGGATCCGGATGAGGACCCGGATATAATAGCTGTCATGAAGAAAAATGCTTCTAAAACCCAATTCGGTACCGAAAGGAATTTCGACGAATTCATCGCCTCCAGTGAGCAGCACTCCGAACAACCAGCTTCATTGAACAATTTTCACTGGAAGTTGATTGCAGATCCTCATTTTCCAAATATCAGTTAGAAAGGCTTGCTTGAACAGAGACACACGCCTTAAACTTTACGGCCAAACGAAAAAACGTTTTGAAAACTTAACGATTAAAAGCTACATTGTCTACCGTGAATCTCGGTCTCATACCCGTAGGAGAGCTTTGAGCCGCTTGAACTCTGCATTTTATTTTCCCGTTAGCTAATATACGGGAGGGATGAATGCGGTCGAATGCCATTGTCGCTGAGAACACGGCTGCGTGATTGATTCGAGCGCTGATCTCGAACATCCGCATTTCCTAATTTGCCAATCGGTTTGTTGAACAGAGCTAAAAATAGAGCAGCGGTAGCGGTTCGGACTCATTGGCGGGAGGTCGTAGAATCTAACCAGGAAGGTCTTTCAGGGCGTGACGAGCTTTTTGAAAACGGTCTTTTGCATGATATAGGGGCAGATGCGGGGACCACAGAACCATGTTTAATTTTCCTGAATGGTATTCAGAGGGCCGTTCAGGAAAAATTGAACATGGTTCTGTGGTTCCCGCATCTGCCCCTATATCATGCAAAAGACCGTTTTCAAAAAGCTTGTCACGCCCTGAAAGACCTTCCTGGTAAGAGGTCGAGGATCGCTTTCCTTCCGGTGAGTTTTGCTACAGATTTGTCCCTGCAAGTAGTTCCATCTCCGGAACTCTTTGCACCAAAACGTCTGTCGAGAATTCTGAGGGCTCCTTGTGCAGTCGTCAGCAAGCAGTCCCAACTTGTTAGGAACCAGGGTCAAGCGTGCGTTGAGGAATCCTCGACACGTCGCAGGGGGGGGGGGTCGTATTGGCCCGCTGGGTGGAAGAGATCGAGCCATTTTGATGCAGTGGGATCATCACCGTCGGAAGACAAATCAAGGATGAGTCGATGCCAGGCCAGAGGATTTCCAATGAAAATGATATTTCACCCACACAAAATTTTCGTGATTCTGAGGCGTCCGGTAATTCTTAGTTACTTCAGTGTTTTATCACCACACAAGTTAAAGAATCTGAATTTCGCACGCTTTCCAAGAGATATTTCATCTTTCAAGTAAGACCCCGAATCTGAAGGGATGTGAGGTACACGGCGCATCCGAGAAAGGGTCTAGTTGTTGCGCGCGCTTCAACTACGGCTCCTTGGACAAACAACCTCAATTCAGGAACAATCGAGAGAATTCTGAAAGTGTCCGTGCGCATTTACAGGGAGGTGTACACCATTCAACATTGCGTTAACGGACTCTTCAGGGTTAAATTTATAAACATGTAACCTTTAAAGTTGAGAAACGCTAATCAATCACTTTTCTTAGAAAGAGAAAAGCAGTGATTCCAAATCTGCTCTTACTTTAGTACATAATCGCCCTTAAAAGGATATACAGCCGTTGAAATAGTGCCAATGTAGCGAAAAAGTACCTTTCGGCGGTACTCGTGCGAAAATCCTCAACGTAGCCGTTTTTTTAATACTGGACGTTTGGAGCAGTTCTAGTAAGCATTTGATAGAGCAAATCTTCTAGTTTATGATGGCGTATTTACTTTTCGGATTGGATGAGTTTGAACGGAGTTATGGCTTTAGGAAATAAAAAAACTCGCACTCATCACAAATTTTCCTCGTTAATTTTGCAAAAATCCTCAACGTGGCCATTTTTTGAATACTGGACGTATGAAGCTGCTTTAGCGACCGTTTGATAGAGAAAATCTTCTAGTTTTGTATGACGTATCAACTTTTGAATTTGACGGAAATGAAGCAAGTTATTGCTCCGGAAAGTGTAAAAACTCGTGCTCGTCTCGAATTTTCCTCGTTATTTGATCTAAATTTGTTATTTCTTATAACTTCCTGTAATTTCAGTACTGATTAGAAAAAGCTCTTCACAAAACTCCCAAATCTGCTTTCAGATTGAAAATTCGTCATATTTGAAGAAAGTTATAATCATTTGAATATTTGTTCAAATTTCAATAGTAAATAAGCTGCTCCACGGTCAACGCCAAAGTCCAGTCAACACACAGCTGGCGAAGGCGGTTAAAAAGCTTCTTTCAACTGAAGGGCTACGTGCAAATTGAGAACCACAATCTGTGTAGTACTAGAATTTGGTAAGTCTTGTGGAGGAAATAAATAAAGAACAGATGTTGGGTATGCCATTTTTAGTGGCTAGTTTGTCGTTTTCTGGTCTGTTTCTCGTTTGCTCGTTTGGTAGGACTCATCAATAATGATTATTCTTTGACTTTTTCACTTTTGTACTTCTTAAACGAATTTTTTTGTGGGCGGTGGGGTAGCAGGGCTTTTTTATGAGCAGTTTTGGGGGAGAATTAAACAAGCTTTTCAACCTTTTCATAGTTCGGCTTTTGAAGAGGGTTGTTTCATGGACTTCGGCCTCCGGCGGAGGGTGGGGGGGGGGGGTCGTATTTCCAAATTTTCCTCAACGCCTCGCTTGACCCTGGCGCCTTTGTATAGCATACTAAGACGAAGCGTTACTCAAGTATTGTTGTTAGGAGACCTTTTAAAATATGTTGTCGCGAAGGCAAATGGGGGAACCCGCCAGGGAATCGATCCCACGACGTCTTGCACGTGATCCGGATCACTAGCCGCTGCTTTAATTTGCTTCATAACTCTGTTAAGAACATCGAGTGGCAGATTTGGGAAGCTGATTCGAGATCAGCGTCCAAAAATACACCTCCCTGTTTAGGCTTCATTGCATGGCGACTTCAACCCTTCATTCTTTGCTGGTTTGCTCTACCAGTCCATCCTTGCCTTTACAAGATTTTTACAACAAATGGAAAAAAATTAAAATATTCAGGTTTATGTGCAGCTACATGATACTTCACTCACTAAGGCTGACCTTTGAAAGCAAAAAACGCAGCCAGCGCAGAAAAGAGTCATTAACGAACTGAGGCAAAGTTTAACAAAGCGTGTAAGTACAATAGTAAATGGGGCGCCACAGACGTTTATGAGTTCGCTGATTCGATTTGCTGGTGGGATAAAAAAACGACTGGCAGGACTCTGCCAAATTTTCGGGGAAGTTTTGCACTAAACTCGGTCTAAAACATCCATTACTTAGTATTTTAGCACATCTCTACCAGCTCGGAGTGACAGGATGAATATTCCTAAGTCTTAATAGTTTTGGGACATCGCTTAGAAGGAGGATTCCACGGTAAGGCGATGATCGAAGTAGGAAAATTCACCTAATCTGGTCGAAAGACAGGCGGACTGTCTAAGGGTGGACTAACACGCAATTCACAAGAGATATGCTCCCACGACCTAGCATAACCGTCACCGCGGCGCTATCGACGCGACACGCCCATTGACTGGCTAACCACTCGCCGCAGCTCTCTAGCCGTTTAGCAGAGAGAGCGTTAGCGCTGAAGAGGGCAGCACCGATGAGAGTCGCATCAATGCGGAAATCAATGGGCAAAGAGGGGTTGGGTCACATTTCTTGAGTCCGGGGCCTTTTTTCACGTTTTTTTTCCTCACCACGACACCACTGATCATCTTTACCCCGACTCTGATGGGTTGCCTCTTGGTAATAAACTCCGCCTTAAAATTCGGATATGATGGCTGGAGGGCAGTGCGATTTTGGTGACGTCATTGAACACCTTTATTTTCTGATTTCAGCGCGTTGGGAGAGGGGTTGGTCAAGACCGGCCAAGGTGCTCCCACAGCCACGTAAATTTGCTATATTCCCCCGGTTTACGAGTCTTTGGTCTCCGTCGAGGCTGAGGGTGTTACTATCCTCTGTTTACCTGGTAATGCAGAGGGTGGAAACGATTTCCAGAAAGGAATAACTCATTTCCAAAGAAGGGAAGGGTACGAAAAAACCTAGATCATCCAAGAAAAAAATGAGCATCTCTTCCCAAAGCGATGTCGAGCAGGTGTTCCGTGTGACGAGTGTTGTCACCCTTTGAGTGACACGTGGACGTTTTTCAAGGATCTTGTGCGGAAATGTTGCACAGCACGCTGTAAAGTGCATTCATCATACAATCTGGTTCAGGCCGAGCGAC